>JBAMHV010000005.1:4231291-4276049 GCA_037177535.1 Pseudomugil gertrudae | reverse complement strand
ACACACACACACACACACACACACACACACACACACACACACACACACACACACACACACACACACACACACCACACCTATGCTCACAGACTGCTCCAGCTGTTTCTTTCATAATGTACCATATTGTATATAATACGAGTCTGGGGAAATTAAATCTATACATATGAGCTAAATTCCCATTTTCCTTTCCCACAACAAGGAAAGCCGTGGAATTACAGCCTGGCTTGGGGGTCCCAAATGTAAATGTGTGTGTGAAGAAGAGATGAACAGGATTGAACGTTCTTACAGCTTTTCTGTATAGCTTTAAAGCGTGTGTGCATGTGTTAAGAGCATGCTGATGTTATGTGTGTGTGAGATGGGAACTGTTTGTAATTAAATAGATCAGAGACAATGACAGTTAAGTTCTCACACTCAAAATACACAGTATGCAGCTACTCTCCCATGGCAGCGAGTCCCAGAAATGCCTAACATACCAAACACACACACACACACACACATAAAATAAACAAAATATAATAAATTGAGGTCCAGATAGAACAGTACAAGAAAGAATGTAAGAAAACAAGCATGTGAGCCAGAAAGTGTGTTCAGACGTAGGAGACTTTGTCCCTGGTACAGATGGTACTTCTCATCCTCCGATGTGTAGGATTGCATGTGGAACTGTGTGTGTTCATGTAGCATAACATGACTCAGCCTCTTGGTACACTGAGAGGCCGACAGACATGATAATAATCACCTCCACGCATATACTCACACTCCCTCTCCCACCACGAGGAGACAGAGCTCTACAGTCAGACTGGCTCAGCACACCCACAAGTAGCAGCTGCTGGGAGGGAGCCCCAGTTTTCCCATTGGTTCTCTAAAGAAGCAGCTAATCCTGACTAGCTGTAGCTTTTTAGCACAGCTTAAACACACACTCCATTCCTGCTGAATATACTCAATATTAAAATTATGCACAGAGAAAGTAAAGAGAACAAAGCCTTTTCAGAAGTTTTCCCTTAATGTGAAATGATATGAATAACACTTCCTGTTCACTGGCACATTGAGACAAACAGGAAGTGTACGGCTGATTTAATTAAACTCAGACAGATGTACTAATAAACAAACTGAAGCCTGCTCACATACACAGCTTAAAGATGTTCACTTCCTAGTTCAACTACAACAAATCTCTAGTGTGGAAGTCTAGAAACGTTTACATGAGAAGAAGTAAAACCAAATTAAATAATCGCTTTTTGTCACTATTTTGTCTTCTAGATAAAGTTTAAGGTTGTTAAAGGTCGTGTCACAGTGGTGCAGACGCAAGCAGAAATATGAAGAGAAGGCGTTTCAGCGGTTCATCACTGACCAACACAGTGATTCACCTCATCTGTTCAAACATTTAGTTTTTGTCTTTTGGATAATGAAAATGATCATTTGTGTTGAGGAATTTGTTCCTTATAATTTTCTCCTTTTGAGGGATGGAGCTGATTTATTGCTTGAACAGTGTCAGCAAACCAGTGAATCATCCTGCAAATCACTTTTTAACTCTAATAAGACTTTGAAGTGCTGCGTAGAAAGTTGATAGTTGACTCAGAGGTTTTTAAAGCACATCCTTTTTACAACACACACAGAGTTCAAAGGAATAAAAGGTTGGTTTTGTGTCTGAATGAGATTTTGAAGAGGTAGTTATCCACACACACCCATGATTTCACAACCCACCATCACTCTAGGTAATTAATGTGTGTGTGAGCTGTGTGTTTTCTCTCTCCTCCTTTCTTACTCATTTCTCTGCTCACTTCTTACTCTGTTGCTTACATGCTTTACTCACACTTTGATATATTTTACTGGGTATATTACAGATATTTTGAATATTTTATATTCGATTTTATAATCACTAAATCACAGGAAAAAATGAGACATGATGGGAATTTTAAAGATGAGGAAAGTGAGTCTTACCTGGTGGCCGCAGGGTCAGTTGTTCCTTCCTCTCAGGGGCTAGAAGCCACCATGACACCTCCTTCCTCCTGAAATGAAAACAAAACACACGTTAGTCCAGAGGCTTCAACAACAATGAGACAAAATTATTGTCTTTCATCTCTTATTAATAAAATGAAGACCTAATAAAATCTGCTATTGTGTGATAAACTAGATGGCAGTGATGGGAAGTCTTGGTCTCTTTCATCATTATTCTTCCTGTGGCTTGTTTCATTATGCATGCGTGACGTTTGCTGACGGCTCTGTGGTCATGATGTGGGTATGTCATGCGGTGTGACTTGTGAAACCGCAGTGTGTGTGTGTATGAGATGCTTAGCGGGGCCTGGACTAGCGCTGTGGCCATCTGTGTGTGTGTTCCTCATGTGCAGTCTGTTCAGTGAGTCACAGTGTCAGTACTGGGCCACATGAATGGGAACAGGTGGTGCTCCGGTGTGCCTCCCCACCCTCCCAGCACACACACACCCCGAGAACACACAGCACCTGTGATACGGATACGGATGCACATAAATGCACCACACATGATGCAGAAATACTGAGACAGAGAAGCATGCACACACTTTTTCTTATACACTCCAAACAGACATGCACTGAAAGTGACCTTTTAACTAATGGTTGTGGTTGACAAGCTGCTGGCTAAATGTCACCACGTCTCTGATCAGCCTCCCCTTAAGTAACCCGGCTTCTGTGAACTTTCACCTGCACACACAGGCTGAGTTGCTGTATTTTTATTCAAACTTTAATTGTCCTGCTGATTGGGGCTGAAACTAAAAACAGAAAACAAAATTGCACATATGAAACTGCAACATGAAACTATGGGCCATTTTTCATCATCCATTCTCCTCCACTCTGTTGTGTACTACCAGCAGCTCTGCACCATTAAACACACCTACACATGGCATCCTCTATATGCTCCCCTATTGAACACACACATACAACAGTGCAGTGCACACAGAGGTTTGCACAGAGTGTGTAACAGTTGAGTCAATATCAGGCAGAAATAGCTGGCTCAGCCTTCCTTGATCTGCAGGCTGGTGGTTAAGGCCCAAAACCTTTGAACCCAAGGTCAAAGTGCATACTCCCTGAAGGATCACAGCTGTGTATGCGTTTAGGTGGATAAGGAAGAATGTGGGTACTGTTTTGAGTGTTGTTACCTTTAAAAAGAGGAAAAAATGCAGTGGGAATTAATGCAAGGGCAGGATATTTTTGAGACAGCAGCTAAATATCACATGCTTTGACATTATCTTTGATATGTGGAGTATCAAGAAGAGCAGTGAAGTTTGGCGAGGTATAAGGCATTATTAAAAAACACTTCATTCTAAATTGCAGACTTGGATTTGCATGAATAGTTTTAAGAAGAGATAGAAGCACACGAGCAGTACAGAAAGGTTCAACAAGAGATAAGGAGATAAAGAAAATGGTGTTTATCTTTTCTCTGTAAAGGTTAACCAGTGGGAGCATCTCCCTTTGACATTAACCAGAAGAGAGAGAGAAAGAGAGAGGCAACAAAGCATTTGCTTAGAGGTGGAGAGCAGAGAAGAGGAAAAGGTAGAAAGTGATTGGTGGACAGGATGGACTCAAAGGCCTTCAGCCAGACAAAAGGCAAATATGTGAGAGAAGCAGAGTAGGACAGAGATATGGAGAGAGTGAAAGCTAAGTTTGAAAGACAAGAATTTAGTTTTCTCAGTAGGACTACAGACCAAAACAGTGTGTGAACACAGCCGGTTTTTATTTACTTTTGTTTTTTTTTTATATTTGTACGTTTAGGGCTGCACGGTGGTGCAGTTGGTTAGCACTGTGGCATCACAGTAAGAAGGTTGCCGGTTGGAGCGGGGGGTCAAACCGGGAATCTTTCTGTGTAGAGTTTGCATGTTCTCCCCGTGTTAGCGTGGGTTCTCTCCGGGTACTCCAGCTTCCTCCCACAGTCCAAAGACATGCACCTCTCGCCCGTTGTGAAGCCGTTGGCTTCAGCCCCCCCACGACCCCGTTCAGGGAAAAGCGGTAGAAAATGGATGGATATTTGTACGTTTAGTGTAAAAGCTGCAGAATGCTGCTAACAGAAAGGCAACCTGCTTACTGTGGTGCATTCATACTGCACACAGGAACATTGATACCACACATTATTCTGCTAGATAAGTGAAAATAGCATTCTAATCCCACCATACATGAAATACTTAATATTACTCCACATTATAATTAAATAATATGCAATTATACACAGAAAATAAGAGAATGTATGTTACAAGACCCCCTGATGCACAAGTGGTTCTAAATAATGCAAATATTAACCATCAAGTTTGAGAACCACAGAACTGGGTCAACTGGTAAAAAGACACTTTCATCCAGATCACTGAATAGACAGCTTACACTAAACAAAGAAGTGGTCTTGTTATAGAGACAAATTATCTCGAAGCTACTCATCCATCCAGATTCAGCATAAATGTCCAGGTCAAATATACACAAATACCCAACACCTACATTCCTTTGTGCCTGCTGCTTTTAATGGCTTTGTTAACGATAAAGCTTTGTTAACACATTGCTCAACATGTGTGAGCCTGCATAGCGTGTGGAAAGAAACCGTGCTTGGGCTGCCCCAGCCATGAGTAACTTGTGATTCAGAAGGTCTCTTCAAGTTAGGACAACAAGCTTCATACCTGCACATAAACACACACACACACACAAGATGGGATTGCTGCAGGAATGATAGAAAATGACAGGGTTTTCTTCCTTATTGTCTGTCTCAATTCAGCATCTGCCTGAAGTGTCTCTCTGTGCCATGTCCATTTGTCTGCTGGGTTTACTGTTGTGTGTTTAAAAGCAGTTAATCAGTCAAATCACCAGCTAGCAGGCAAGTATAAGTAAGCATTGTTTTGTGAACAATTTAAGATGAAATGCTGTTACACTCCATCCATAAGGAGTATGTGCTATCAGGAGTAGTGCTTAGTGTTGTTCAACTTATCTAAATCAAGTCTCACTGTCCTGCAGGTATTAGATGTTACCCTGCTGCAATGGATAAACTATTTTAGAACGGACATTTAAACTAAGTAATTAAAAATGGATGTTTTTTACTTTTCAGTCTGCTATTTGTAAAGCAAGATGGCTAATGAAGGACATCAAACTGTCTTTAAACTGGGTGGTGTGCATTTTTGTGTGCATGCATGAGAGAAGCAGACAGTCTGCTTTCTGTCTCATTTGACTGTAAACATGTATGTGTTTTGGAGGCCAGAGCTGGCAGAGCTACAGACAGAGAGGAGGAGTGTCAGGTTGTCTGTGGTCGGGGATGTTTGGCTCCTTGAACTTCTGCCACACGGTTTCAGTAAAAGGTCATGGTCAAAACCAAGGCTGGCTCAAAAACCATTACACCCACTCTTACTCCCACATGTGTGCACATACGCGTGCAAGAGACGGCTGGATAAATGAAGTGACAGACAAGGCAGACAGACAGACAGACTTCCTCTTTGGGGACAAGCAGGAAAATGACACCTACATAAAGAGGCGGAGGGTGACAGACGCAGCGAGCCTCGCGACACATCCATGCAGCAGAAGACAGTCTGAAATCCGGCAGAAGCGAGACGAATGGGAAGACGGAAAGAAGGAGAGAGGACAGGAACGAGCAGTTGGTAATAAATTGTGTCTAGACAGACGCTAATGAAAGCAGCTCTACTGTGGCTGCTGCCAAAATCAGGAGCTGTGAACAGTGTGATTATGTGTGTCAGTGTGTGAGTTTGTCTTTGTGTGCGAGTGTAAATTGGGGCTGGACGAGTATACCCCTCTTCAGCATGACCCTGTTCTTACCCCTGCACATAGAAACAATCACACAAACCTCTCTAAGGCAGCTGAGCAGAGCATGACAGGTGACACTAGTAGGTTTTTTTTTAAAGTGAAATCAACTTTGTCGTCTATCCCTGACAGTAATCTTCATCCCAAACAGAAAAGATCAGATTATACACAGTCATGTTCCTCTGATTGTCTGATCCCCACATACTGGGGGTATACAACTGGCTATGTGCACAGTATTCAAGTGGTTTTAGCATTAAGCTTATACTTTACTATTAAAGTGTGTGTGCTGACACTGCAGGGTGTTTGAAAACAACAACAATATTACAATGCTGGGTGCTGGCGCGCCCGAACTCGCTTCACACAAATACATAGTGAGAGAAATGCAGCCTGAGGCATCCTAACAGAAGAAACACTAGAAAAAAATCATGAAGGATATTTTCCTTAAAGGTGATAAGTGGTGAGGCTGTGATAATAACACACAGTGATGGAAACTTTCTCACATCTAAAGAAACCTTGTCTGTCAGTAACTGAGATTAAAGTAGGAGTGACAGCAGATTTATGGCTTCTGTGCATATTTGCATAAAGAACTGATGGAATTTTATGGATGAAGACGCTGGGGAGATATGCTCGGCTGAAACCATCCAACAAGACAAGCATTGCCTCTGGTGTTGATGCTTTGTATAAGCTGAAGGTTGATTGAACAGCAGAGTTTGCCTGCACAGGATCATTTTTCATCATTCTTACCACTGAGTTTCACTCCACTGCAAAGCAATTCCTTTTCTGCTGTGAACTTTAACTTCTCTTATGAAGTTAAGCATCTGAGTCAGCACTCAGCTTGGATCCCTCACAAGTCCAGTCCTGGAGAGCTACCATCCTGCAACCTTGAGTTGCATTTCTTCTCCAACACACCTGAATCAAATAGCTGAATTCCCTCTTCTGCATGTCATCCAGGTCTGCAGAGGCCTGGTAACAAGAAATTCATCTGATTCAGCGGTGTTGGACATGAGTTGCACATAAAAGTAGATCTCGAGGACTAAACTTGGGAAACCCTGCCTCACGTCAAACTATGTTTGCAGTGAACAAGCCGCTGAGAATAGAATTATGCACATGACAAGTGTTTTCTATGTGTTGTGAGACTGATATATGTTGCACTACATGACAATGTGATTGAGTTAAGTCCTCGGATTGCACCAGTCTGTAGTGATTTGGATTAGGCCAGCTTGTTTGGTTCATTTGAAAAGGGACAAAGGCAGTAGGCTTAGAGGGGTTTATTTAGTGCATGCATATCACAGAGCTGATCTGTGAAAATGCTTTTAGACTGGTAATATAAATGGGCTTCTGCCATTGACCTGATGTTTACCTGGTGTCAGTAATTAAGCCTAAACAATAGAATGTGAATTCATTGACACTGCACTGTTTCATTGCACAAGTGGTAACACACCATCTTTAAGGAAAGCTAGTTTTTTTTTTTACTGGATGATCTCTTAACTTTTAGCTTGTGGCTAACTGCTACCATGTCTTGTAATCGGTTTTAATATGATTTCTTTAGACCTTTGTAGTTCCTGTTCATACAGTGTTTTATGTGAAGCACTTTGTGACTTCTCCTGGCTGTGAAAGGTGCTATATAAATACATTTTACTTACAGTGTGCTTTTCAGTGCACACATCATATCCTAGCACAACATTTATCCAGCTTCTGTTTTGCAGTTTATTCAATAAACTTGACTAAACTTCAGAATCCATTTTCTTCAGTCTAGTTTATGCATGTAAAAACTAGCACTGGATTTAAGACCAGTAACGGCTCTGTCTGTACACATCGAGACTCAGAGGAAACAGCAGCCTCATTGCCATCTATCATGGGCATATGCATGTAAATAGTTGCTGGTGTAAACTAAATTTAGGACAGAAGTTTAAAGTTTCTCTGTGGCTGAGTGTGTGCATGAGCAGGGTGGTCAGACAGGCCCTGCCAAGCCCACATACCTGAGAGGAAGCGTTAAACTGTACTATCCAGTTGCACAATACTATTAAAAGTAACCATAACACCAAAAACACTGACTCAGGTCTTTATAAATCACACTTCAATGTTTGTGTTCACCTAAAACTACAATGAAGTAAAGTTGTTGTAATAGGGTGAATTTATATTTGTGTTGAGTTGACACACAAGGCGATATGTGTGACATGAGCTGCATCTCCTACATCTGCTCACAAAGACCCCTTTATCTGACTGGAGCACATGTGATCCCCACATGAGGGCCCAAGCAATCTTTACAGGACCACACACATGCAGTATATATACATCTTGTGATATGGCAATCACTTTCACCATCAAGTGAACATACAGCTACATAACATAAACATAAGCTGCTCCCCTCCCCCCTTGCTTTTGTGACTGCACTGCAAATCTCTTCCTATAGCCTGCGATCTGAGTAGAAACCTTTTAGAATCTGTGTATTCGCGGCAAAGTGAGGCTGCATGGCTGCCCTCCAGACACAGTGACCCCACACTTCCTGTTCTGGGCAGGCACCACAGCAGATGGATACACACACACACAATTTAAACTAATACAAACGCTCATAGACCCAGCTTTAATCACACTTTACTGTGTGAGAAAGAAAAAGCATTCGTTGCACACTTCATTTAAACCCATTTGCCTCAGAAGGAAAATATTTCACATCTACTGACATAATATTTCCAATTTTATAAAAATAAATGGTGTTGCTTCAGCTATGCTGGTGATCCATAGTCACCATGTATGCCTGGCAAATGTTTATGAAGTCTTTACAAATGGCGTCGTAAAATTACTTTATTCACATGGTCGTTGTTAGGATTAATACCCAAGTTGATAATATTAAAGTAACTGTAACTTCAGCTACAAATTGTTGTAAATGGCGAATTTGAATAGTTTTAGCAGTGAAATGAGCAGTGTTCATAAATGCAACTGATAATATTTCAACATTATTTAATATTTTAACAACATCTAATATTCAACAGCATTAAAAAGAGTAACTCAAACTCACACCACTGCTTCTCTTCCAAGCTTTAGTTGCTCTGTTTGGTTTCCATAACGCTGCTTATGGAAAAATCCCTGGAAACACTTTTGACAAGTTGTGATTTATAATTTAACCCAACTAATGTTAAAAAAAAGCACAAGTTGCAGGAATTTGATGACCAGCTCTTTCGAGTTATGCAGTTTTGAACTGACAGCAGAGATCAGCTCTTGATGCACTTTTCATGATTGCAGAATAATCACAATTTTCCTTTTGATACATTTAATAAGTTTAAGACAAATGTACGACCGATGTGAGCAAAGGGGAATATCAAGACAGTTGCAGATATAAGAAGACTGTTGCATTGCACGTGTGTAACATACTGAGCATGAATTAAACATGCTGCAGGAGATTTAGCTTCTTTATATTGAGACTGCAAATCTCTCAGTGTCACCATGGAAATACTCTGCAAATTGTGTTAATCACAGCTGTAATCCTCCTCTACAGGAATCCAAGTGCTCACACACTTTCTTTATGCTAATGCTACATTTGGGTTCTTCTGTGTCTTTATCAGAGATAAAGTGGAGCATACATAAATGTTCTTACACTGAAGTGTGTGTTTAACCATAAGCTGAGCATGCCTGTTTGTGTGGATAAATGTGTCCTTGACCAGCTGTACAGGGCAGAGGAAATGAGGCGGAATTCAATCTGGTTCACACCTGTCTCCTGAGGGTGGAGCCTGAGGCCTCAACACACACACACACACACACACAAAGCACGCAGAGCTTCTTAAGTGTGTGTTCACATCCTGTATAGGCAGATAGATTATGCATGCAGTTGCCGGCTTTGGAGCTTGGATCTATTAATATATGCACAGAGACAGTTTTATGTTTGTGTATGCTTCATGAGAGAGTGTGCAGTGACGTGTATGTGTGTTAGGGCTACATGATGGAGTGAGAGAAGGAGATATACTAAAAGAGTGACACATTAAATATAGAGAAAGAGAGTGAGGGAGACAGGCAGAGAGGGAGAATAGGAGAAAGCAGGAAGGGATGAGGGATGAGGTGGAGGAGGGGGAAAAGATGAAGAGATTGGCTATGACAGTCTGAAACACACAAGGACAGAGGCAGAGAGCGAGACTGCACCGGTATGGGAGGGTGTGGGGGGTTACACTGGGACGCAAGAACCCAATGACATGACACAGATGCACTGTGCGACTGTGCAGAGGAAGAGAAGACTGAGCTGCGGGTTAGTGCATGAATTCTCTGCTGCCTCCACATTATTCTCTGAAGATGAGGATTGATTTATGTAGATGGTTCATATAAATGACAGCTCACAGACCTAAATTCAAGAAAATGAGATTTATAATAATTCTTGGAGGTGGTTTTAGGGCTGTTAAAGCGTCCCGGTACGTATCATGTTGCGCACATGTTCTGAGCGCACCTTTGACACGTAGGTCGTACGCGTGACGCAAACGTGTTGCGTGCGCAAAGGGCAACATTGACTCGAATGCTAGAGGTGCTCATGCAAACAAAAACATGAACACAAGATCAGATGTAAGCACAATGACTTGTTTGCAGATACCAGAACTTTTATAATTATTCCTCCTTGTTGGACAGTGACAAACACTCATGTCTAGTTAGCAACAGATTGGTAAACTGTTTACTGAAATGCAATGGAAGTACAACATTACCAGTGGATTGAACTTTGTCACTCGCCTAGACTCCCAGTGCAACATACTGCCCCCATACGGTAGCCTCCAGTATTGCATCTTTATCTGTGCTATGCTTGAGGCATATAGCAACTATAGATGTAGCTGAAAGTTAACATGTACGCACAAAGCAAGTATATCTCAGCACATCGCAGATATTAAACCAGAAGTTTGCATATAAAGGAGCATATGATGAATACGATAAAAAGTACTTTAGTTTGGACAACTCAGGAGGAGGTTCTCACAGGCTAATAATTATAAATCAGACTTTTACTAAATTTCCTACCCGTATTGTGTAACCTCACGATGAGGTACATCAATGCTGCTGGTGTCACCTAATGACAGCACTGCATTTTCCTTCACTGTCCCTGGTTAGCATTTTGCTTAAGGACGTTAAATGACTGATATTATTAAGAACACTGTTTAGGAGGAACATTATACTTACGTACATTTACCAAGGAGCTTTTGGTGTGTGTGTGCGGTCATGAACAAGATAAAACGATCTGTGATGTGGTGATGTCATGTTTTGAAGCATATTGAGGCTTTTGGTTAGCAGGAAAAGCAACTTATGTTCAATAAGAAACATCATTTGCTCTCACCTGGTTTTTAGGCTTTTCTTTGTTATGTCACCTCCATTCTCTCAACCTTACAACCCCCCCCTCTCGCATCACAACAATGGATGTTTGGAGCCCATCAGTCTCCATGTTTTTTAAAAATATCATTTATCCTAGTCTAGACTAACTTTTTTGCAACCTTTTCTCCACCACAAGCATTAAATATGTGCTCTTCCACCACTTGTGTGTCCTGTCACTACATAATCATTAAAACTAATCATTCAAACAAAACCATTTCAAAACTCAACTTCTGTACATCAATAATATATAATAATTTTAAAATCTTTAAACATGAGTACAAAGCCAACATCTTAATATGACAAAAAAATCATGGATAGCAATTTCCATATGATTTATTCTTGCATATGCATCTTAGTTTTTTGAGGATTTGCAAACCGTCTTATAGGTATTGCTGTAGTTAAGGTTAATAGAATAGAATAGAAGTACTTTATTCATCCCAAGTTGGGAAATTTAAGGTTTTGTGCATAGCACCACTTCACAACAATGTCATCTCAGGACACTTTACAGACACATCAATTTGAGCCAAGTCATTATAAACACCCTAATTAAGGAAAACCAACAGATTGCATCGAATCTTGACTTCGATCCAATCTCCCAGAATGCATGAGGCAACAGATTTACTGAAATTCAGCAACATCTTAACAATGCAGGCCATAAGTCAGATTGTGATCCGTCACAATGGAAAAATATCCTAATAATAACTGATTGAAAAATAAATGGTCTTTAAAAGAGTAAAGATCAGGAAGTCATATAATCTGCTGTTTGTACATGTACAGACTCAACAGTATTTCTTGAGAAAAATTACCTGATATTAATGATAAATAATGATTTTCTTATTCCATGTCATGCTATAATGAGAGATCATTTATATGGGTATAGAGGGTGTGACGTATAAGGGAGCCTAATGGTGGACAGTTAGCTGAAGAGGAAAAGTGCAGTGCTGACAATATGATCCCTCATCCAGGATTATTTTTCATAATGCTTATTCTGTAGAAATATTTAAACATAAAATTACTCATTGGACAGGGGGAATGGCTGCAGGTATGGCTGTGGTGACAACATAGTTAATGCAAAATGAGTGAAACATCTTCATCTCTATCATCCACATCTTTAGTCCACAATAATACTCACATTGCATTTGTATGTTTTAAGCATTTAATGTAAAGCAGAATAAGCAAATATACCAACTACGGTATATACACAATATAATGTATGCCATAACTGTGTTTAACACAACATACACCTACACACACATTCACATGAGGTTGCATGCAGAATGCCTTACAGAAAAACCTTACTTCCACCCACACAATCAGTTTTTTTCTCCATTACAGGATGCCAAACACACACATCTATGCACATGCATGCAGGCAACAAATCAGTACATATTATATACATATATGTATATTATAAATATATATGTAATAGCAGAGCCACCCATCCCCTCACTCTCCTCCCACATTCATCTCATCCTCTGCCGTACACCTGCCAGGCCTACAGGAAGGTCACACACCTCAATTACCCTGCACACAGATATACACATGCACAAAGAGTGAGAGAAGGAGAGTGATAGGGAGGGGAGATAAGAAAGGCGGGGGTAAGAGCAGATTTCATGCTTCTCTGAGCACTGGCTAGCATGCACCAGTGTTTCTGACATTTTATTTATGATGTGCTCTGCTTGGGACCAGCTTGCACACTTCTTTATTTCATCTCTCTTTATCTGCCTGGTTCAGATAACTACATATGCCTTTGATAAATAGTATTTATTAACTAGTCATAGTGTTGGAAATGCCCTTAAAATCTTTCAGCATGTTTAAGAGTAAACGTTGAAGAAATTATTTGAATCAAGATTAAAAAAATTAATTTAAAAAAATTTCTTTCAGTATCTTTTATTGGTTGCCTGCAGGCAATGTAACATGTTGGCCATGACAAGACTTGATAATAGCCAGCTTATCACTACTAATAGCCTGAATATTAGGCTGCAACTTTGACCCCATTGTACCTTACCAAATAGTACTATGAATCCCAGTTTGTCAAGCAGCTTTGTTAATAGACTTGTGGTGAATGTGATCATTCTATTAGTGAATTTTGTATATGCATAGAGGCTGCTGTTCAGTCCTACAACCACAGGAGGCAGCCAGCTGTGTTTGCATTGGGCTGAATAGTCTGCCATATGGCAACAGAGTCTCAGACACAAATGCACACATGCATACAGTTCATGGAAACTGCGTGCACTGTCTAAACACCACACAACACCCTGGCAGGGTTAAAAGGTCCATTTTGATTTTTAATCTTTCAAAACAGCTGAAGACTTGCAAGAGAAAACACAGGAATGTCTGAGGAAATTCTGAGGCAGTGGGAAGGTGAAAGAATTCATTTTGTTTGGCTAATAACTAGTATCATCAACTACTTGTTGGTCTATAGCTATCAGCATGTGAGTGTAGGAGAACAGTTTCTCAAGCTCCTTAACTCCCAAAGCCACATCATTACACAAAACTGGGGCTTTCAGTGTCTCAGTATATTACAATTCAGAAGCTGGGTTTCTCTAGCAAAGCGAAGTTAAGATTTAAAAAGCCAGAAGAAATGCCCTAATCAATCTGTTGGAAGCCAATACACTTGGCTGTGCAGTGTACAGGTTCAGACTACGTCACTTGAGGTCATAATTCCAGAGAAGGAGCTAATTGTATGGTGGAAAACACAACTGTGGTGGACAACCACAAAATAAAAATGTAGTATTTCTTACATCCATGGAATATCTGTGTTATTTTAAAGACACTTGTCCAGCATACAGGTTTGCCCATTAAAACCAGTTATAGCTGGTGAGTCGCAGCATGTTAACCTCTACCAGGTCAGACACAGTTTAGAAACTTGTCTCCATTCTTCCTTTCATTCCCATCAGGCAAAAACCACATCGCCCCACAGATTTTTAAAATATTTTTGGTCCTTTATCTTTTTCTTCACATATTTTAAATGCTGGTTTAAAGCCGCCAGTGAAAACCCAGACATCATCTCCCCATTTTGCACCATGTTCAATATGGTGAGCACAGTTTGCTAACACAAAGAGGCAGCATTGACCACCTGACAGAGAAGCTTGTAATTCTATACATCAGTGATAGAAATCCTGTAGGATTGACCTAGCTCTTCTCCTGACCTCCTGCATCACCCTGCTCCACCACACACACACACACACACACATCTGCCACATAGTATAAGGCACTTTGAATCACCCTGTTGTTGAGTTGTGCTACACAAACAAACTTGCCTTGCCTATGTCTCGCTATTTCCGGGCAGCAGACGTAGCTCACAGTGTACTTCAATATATCTAACAAAGTCAAACAAAGGTAATCCTTACATCATCAGTGCTCTGTCAATAACCAAGTGGTTTAATATTTTCTCCAGTTACTCAAATGAAAGTGCAGAGTGTGTAAGAGACAGTGAGGAAAATGGCATAAGCCTAAAGTGTTGAGGGTATAAACAGATGTATTTCAATGCCTTAATTTACTATGATTTAAGTTCAAGGTTAAGTCAGATGAAGAAAAGATGGATGAAAGACAGGAAAAGGGTTAGACTAAAAGAGAGACTGCTGTGAACTGATAGGGAGGATGTAGAACAGCGGAGAAGTGAAGGAGGGTGCAGACAGACCAAGGAGGGATGAAGGCCCTCTCAACACAGATCATGTTACATGTCTGGGGGCAAACACACACCCAGACCCATAAAGGCCACAGTGTACCCACTGCCCTCCAGACACACTCATGAAGAGACACAGATATCCTCGTAAACACTCCCAAGCGGACACTGTTTTGATTTCTTTAACTTTTATTTGCACAAACATGCACACGCTCACACAGACAGGGAACAGTCAGAAGAAATGAGTAAGCTTCACAGAAAGTTAAAGTGATAACAAAACCAAATATTTCAATGTATTTAGTTCAATCTTACCAAAAACACTCGTGTGGCTCAGCTGACACTTGTGGCTCGTGTGTGGAGACATCGTGCGACATGTGAAAGGGTGGTTACAGAAATTACACAACTGAAAGGGATCAGGGTTCAGTGTGGAACTGGGTTAAAGATATAGGCACTGGGACACAAGAGATAACGGCTGAGCAGGAAAGGAACAACAGTGCAGTGGAAAAACAGTCGTTTAATGCTAGTTGTCAGACCCCCAAGACACAAACGCACAAATCTTTAACTTCCTGCTTTTCTCTCCTTATTAAACCCATGTCTCCTTAGAAACACAATCAGGTTAATGCATCACTGCCAGGCAGCTGATTGATGAAGGCGACTGCGGGGTCACACACAGGTTATAGCTGATCTGTTAGTGTGTGGATTCAAGGACAGAAGGCCACTGCAAGTGTTTTGCATACATTTTTTAACCAAAAGTCCATAAATGTATACTAACCTGATTAGGAAAGTCAGTCCAGAGTTTAAACTGTCTGTATTGTGGTTTGGCTAAACATACAACTCTGCAGCTATTTGCATGTCGTGGACGGGGTGGGGGAAGGCAGTCTGCAGAATGCAGTTTTGCATGGAGACGTACAGATTAACGAGACAACAAAGAACACAAGGGTGTGTGGGACTAAAAGTCCAGATTTAGTTTTATTTTGATTAACATTTCCTCAGTGTTTTATGTCATTTAGAACACAAATCAGAAAATTAAAGAACCATAAGGCCGTCTCACATGTGTTTCATAATATCAAAACAATGCTTCAATAACAGCAGTAGCTGTCTGACAGCTAAACCTTTTGTCACAAGGATTTAAACTACTTTTTCATTCCTGTAGCCTGACTGGTTTCACATGAAGGAAACAGGACTAGCTCACTTTTTTGCTGACAATAAAGTCAAACAAAACCTGACCCATATCTACTAATAAGCATGGTGTGAAAATACACTCCCAGAAATTCCCCAAACTCAGACAGACAAGAGAAGGAAGACATCTCATGTGCATGCAGACTGTGAAGCAATGCCAGACCACATCACTGGTGGCATAAACACCACAAATAAACGGATACAAAGCAAAAGAGAAAAAAGACCTGCCTATGAGCACAAACCTTCAAAGTGGCAGCATGCATTTGTTGCATGCAATTACAGAGTTCAGTAAAAGCACTGTCCTCCTGTCTGCGTGTGTGTTTATGCTGTTCTTTCAAACCCTAGCTCTTGTGGTTGTGGTTCTCAGACATGAAGTTTATAGAGTTTTAACAACACACCAAGCAAAGGCCAAGAACGTAAGTTACAAACAACAAAAAATAAAATGAACAACCAGAGTTTTTGTCTTTTGACCTTTGTTTTTGTCGAGAAGCGTTGTCAGAGTATTGACAGGACACTGATTGGTCGGGCAGTTGAGGTGGGAGTGGTTAACGCAGACAGTTGAGGCTTCCTCATTTTTCCTGATGCGGGGTTGAACGGAGTTTTAATAACACAGCTGACTGGGTGGTGAGTTGTTATCAAATTATCTTATGAAATAAGCGGATCATTGTTCATTGCATAGGAACACAGACATCCCATCCTCAGGGATCCCCGCACCAGTGCAGATGAAGCTTCTTGTGGACCAGACCACTTCTGGTGCCTTGAGAGCAAGAACAAACTTATCGCTTCTCATTGATCATGTAACAAGCTTTAGATTCAGAAGCAAACTCAGGGAATAATAAATCTAACAATCTGCAGTTCCACATTATGCAAGGGATGCCATAAACGCTCACACTTTCTCTTGTGACCTTTGCGAAATAGTAATAAAAGCAAGCAGGTTGTAAAGACATGCATCCACACACACACCTGTGTCCGTCTCTCACAAGGTTGGTTGTGGAGGCCAGTCACATCTGTGTGCTCCTCAATGTGTGCTGTGTGAGTTGTGTGATGGATTTTCTCCTCTTTTCAGTCTGTCAATAGCTTGTCCATGTCCAGTGGTAGACACAGCCATCTTCTGTCTGAGACAACTGGAAGCCATTAACTTAAATCAACAAACCCCAGGTCCTCTCCATCTCACATAGCAGCCATGTGCACACTTTGCACACACACAGTAGCCGAGTTTCAATTTGAATATTTGTCTTTTTACACTCCTTAAATTCCCTTAATCTTCAGCATCTTTAGTTTTTTCCTATCCTAATATCTTAGACTGCAGCTGAGATCCAGAAAAGCTGAAATTGGAAAGTCGGGCTTCCTCTGTCTTTCATCGTGCCTCTACTGCTCCCTTTGTCTTGCTCTCAGCTAATCATATACAGCTACCTACACAGGATAGTCACTCTGGTAGATATTAGCTTCAAGGCCAAAGATAATCTGCTTGAGCCCTTTGACCCTGCATAATTAAATTAACCGCCCATGTCTTATTATTCTTTTGAATATGAGATCGATGTAATCGGATATAAAGCATTAGACACACGACAAAATTGGAATTATTGTCTTCTGTTAAGATTAGAAAAGGCCCCTGAAAAGGTATGTTGTGCCGTAAGTAATCAATGTAAAGTCAGTTGGATTATCCATTACATTAATACAGCAGTAACTTCTTTGAAAACAACGCAGTTTGTCCCCCCCCCACCTCACCCTTCCCACATCATAATGGTAAAGAGGTTAACATGCAATAACTGTATAAATACATATAGTTGTTATTAGTTACTTTAATCCTCTGCTGCTTATATTAAACTTGATCATGTTACTGCATAAGTGGTGCAGTATTCCTTCACCTGACAGCAGTGTGATCAGAGCTGCAGACGGTTTTAAGATCCATCTAATTGTTTTGTTGTAACAAACATGTTTATTTACATGAATGAGCCTCTGATTATTCATCTAACAGGAGCTGTTATTAACTCAGCTCCAGTCCCTCTCTCCACAGACACAACGCAGCCACGGCGCCAGCCACCCAGCCGTCCTCCCCTCACCTCCACCCCCTCACCTCCTCTCCTGCTTGTCTGCTCCTCTCCCCCTTTCCCCTCCTGTTTTTAAACACAAGACAGCCCTACCCTCCCCCCTCTTCTCTCTCTTCTTTCTGCCTCCCTCTTTCTTTCCTCAGCAGCACACTCAATCACCCTCCTGCTTCCCCCCAGCATCACCACCCCTCCATTCCAATGAATGCACAATCTCCCCCTTCAGCTCTTTTTTTTCTTATTTTGGAGGGGGGGACTGGATTGCTCCGGGACTGAAGAGAGGTGCAGCACACATGCACACACAAATTTAATGACCGGCCAAGCCCAATCTTGTCTTAATGTGTGTTTGTGCACATCTGCAAAGGAGCATGGTAGTGGCTAGACCAGGATTTTTTTATTTTGGGGGGTGGAGTGGGGCTATTGGGTGGCATCCTAATGGCTTTCAGTGCAGGAAATGGCTTGTAGCTAAACACAGAGCTCCACAGTCCACTGTCATCCTATCTCCATATTTTGTCTACATTGGGAAAGTGCACATGTTCCCCTACAGCTGGGCAGGATCAGCCCCTCCCCCAACTAATGACTATGCAAAACCATTGCCTACAAAAGGAGAAAAAACAGCCCTCAGGGGAAGTGATGGAATCTGTTGAACCACATCAGAGATGTTATTATATCACATTGTCCCCCCCAAAACAAGAATATTTGCAGCATCTTATTGTATTGTCAATGCACAATAATATTTCATAAAGTCAGAGTGGGTTGGTAATATTAAAACCAGTATACATGCACAAATGGTGACACCACATTTAACACATTTTGAGAAAATAAAAGGGAAAAATTCTTGTGTTTTTAATTTCTAGACCAGCTACCAATTGCACACAAACACACCGTCTCAGACTCATGTTGCAAATAACGTTTCCTTAAAAATGCTCCGCCAATGTGCACAAGTGAGCTGCAGGAATAAGCGATCACTGGTGCAAACGGAGGTCAGCTGGGGGGCTGTTGGGCTGGAATATACTTGCTGTGTATGCTTGCATACATGGTAAAAATCTTCTGCTACTCGTAAACAATACAAGCATGCTGCGGCCAAAATGTTCAATACTGAAGGTCACCAGTAGGGGGCAGTAGGTAGCATTAGGACTTTAAATGACAGAAAAGACTAATCTGCCAGTCAAATGCTGTACCTCTGTAGTATTTCAGTAAACAATAGTTCACCAATTAGTTGCTAACTAGACATGAGTGCTTGTCACTTTGCAACAGGGAGGAATAATTATAAAAATGCTGGTAACGGAATAACAGAATGCCACTCTTTAAAACTATAACCAGTCTAACCAGTGGGTTTATCTCTGATCTTATGTTCATGCTTTTGTTTGGATGAGCGCCTCTAGTGTTCATGACAATATTGCACCTCATGCACGGAAGGTTGCCTCGCATCAACGAGTGAACAAGCATGCTAAAGTTAAGCTGAGAGTGCCATGATACATATATGGTGTCGCTAGCAGCAAGCATATCCCAGTCCTGACACCGAGTTAAGCTCCCGGTGTCAACAGTTTTTTTTTTTTTTTAACATTGGGACTTTGGTCTCTTGGCTCTTTTTTGTTTGTTTTTCTGTTATCATATTAGGCTTTTAGCAAGAAAAAGTACTTGGTTAAGTTTATACAACAAAATGTTTTGTTGTTAGGGTGTAAGGAAAGGTGAAAAGGTGGAACGGTATAAGGTGAAATCAACCTTCACTCCTGTAAGCTGACATACTGACTACACAAGTGCTCCTGGTGTTATTTGCCCTAATGCCCACAAATAGTCAAATAAATTAAACATGTCAAGCAAGATTAGGTGTAACTTTGAAATTTATAGGTGGTTACATGACTTTTAAGATTAAATTAAAGACAATAAGCTTTCTTGCAGTGAGTAGTAAAACTATTTCACTGTGCAGATGATGTACTGTTATGTTTCCAAATCTAAAAATAAAAATACCCAAGATGCATACTAGATGTGCTGCCTGCCTATACTGGTTTTACTAACCATTTCTTTCATAATCCAGCGACTACAGTACAACACATTTCATACAGCTACTACTTCACCTAATCAAACCTAACAAAGGTGTATCAAAGAGTACTCAATCAATTCTGCCACAGCATAATTAAATATCCGATGCTGTTTTTATGTCCTGTGCTAATATACTCTGCTCTGTATGGGAAGCAGGAGAGCAGCATAAACAGATTAACACAGCATTAGTGCTGGCTGTCTCCTGTATACAGTGTTTCCTAAATGGGTAAGGCTTTATCAGATAGAGTGCGGAGCTATGATGTATTCCAGTCCACAGTGGCCGACCCTGGCTGAACTGCGCCTGGCAAGCCACTACTGGATAATCACATCTGGACCGGAAGTGGCAGAGTAGCAAAGAAAAAAAAAAAAAAGGACAAAAAAAGTGAGATTTCAGAGAGATGCTCTACTTCCACTGGTAATGAACTAATGAAAGAGAAAGGAGGAAATTCCCTGGAGGAAACAGGAAGGGTGGGGGCAGCGAATGGTGTAACGACATGGATTTTGCCTTGTGTGGAAATGTGTGTGCGCGCATGTGCGGGCCGGTGCTCACGTGTGTGTGTGTGTGGGAGTACTGTAGCGATCAGTTTACAGTAGCATGCGTGAGGTGTCTTTTTAGTGGAGTTTTATTCTAGTTTGTATGGGTTTGAACTGGCTGGGTGGGGAGGGGGCAATCAACACACACACACATACAGCCAGTCGTGCACACACAGTCACATACTGACACCGATATTAGCTTCAGGCAGACGCCGGCACAAGTGTTGAGTTTCTCACACACTCGCAAAGGGAGGAGCGTGTGCATGCATACACACAGAAAGCCGGCCCCTGTGAGCTCTTTAAATATGTTAGTAACGCGCACACACACATTTAAACCGCAGACATGACTACTGAACAAGCTGAAAGACCCTTTCAACCACAACACACAGGACAGGACAGCATTCACTTTGCTTTACCAAGCTCTGTGTTTAACTGGTGGTGTGTTAAAGACTAATGGAAGCCGGTATCTATCTGTGTGTGTGCTGCTGATAAACATTCACTTAACGCTTGGGCAATAAAGTCACAAGACTCATGTTCAGTACAGTCACCTGCTCATATAATGATGGAGGAATAAGTGTGCATATTATAGAAGAGATGAGCATGGTGAAGAAAAGGGAGACTGCAAACTGGCATTTAAATAAACATAAAAATTACTTTAAAATAAAGTAAAATGACCTGATTTCTGCTTTATTGCCCAACAATTTGAGTCAAGTATATTTGTTTTAATGTAAGGCACCAGGAGTCAGTGTTAAAATAAATAAGTAGCATTTTATGTCTTCACAAACAGGAAACACTACTATTTCTTTACCAAAAAAAGGGCAAAAAAGTCCTGCTCTTGTCCATTTCTGGGTATCTTTCACATGCAAAACTTTGGGTAGCCTAAAGACATAAACATTGAAGCCTGTCCACAAAGACACGCACACACACATACACACACAGCCCCAGCTGGAGCACACAAGCTGCCTTTGTGCTGCATTCCTCACGCCTTTTAGCCTTAGCTCCAGCATTTAGCTTAGCTCCTTTCCATCTGCACACATACACACGTACAGAGCAACTTTCTGCTTTTGTCTGCAGAGCTGTAGCGGTCAAACAGCTGAGAGGCTTGAGGATAGGAAGCTTGTCTTACCGTGGCCAGGCTCAGGCTGAGCTCACAGGGAGACAGGGGGCCGGCTCGATGGGGTAAAATCCAAAAGAGGCTTGTTGATTAGAGCGTCAGCCAGCTCAGCAGATTCCCACAGCCTTTCCTTTCCTCTCCCTTCCTTTCCCTGCTGCCTGCCTGCCTGCTTGCGCTCCCAGCTTTGTGTGTGCCTTGTGTTTTCCCTTTAAACTGCACAGGCTGCCTCCCCCCACCTCCTCAACACACACTGAGGCAGCACACAAAACACTCACTGCTGCTGAATATGACACTGTTGTCAAAAGCATGTACGCCTTTGTTTTTGTTGTTACATATTTTTTTCCTATTCTACAGCCTGGAAGGAATTCAGGGGGGAAATCACACCAAAATAAGAACCTCCTGTGTCTTTTCCTCTTTAAAAAAATTACAAAAAAAATATGTGACTCTTGTTTCTAGATCCTCCTCTTTTTCTCCTGTGTTTCTCTTCCTCACCCTCTCAGCTTCTCTATATTCTGTCTTTTTCCCACTCAGTAGTCAAACAAAGAAAGGAAAAGAACAGAGCAAGCGCACACACGCGCACAAACACAGACATATACAACACACATTCGCTTGCTTCTGCTTTCTCTCTCCCCCTCTCTCATATACACAAGCCCAACCCCCCAGCCTGCCTCCCTCTGATTCTTTTTCACTCCCTGCCTTTCTCTAAACAGCACCTCCCCCCTTCCCACCCCCTCCATCCCTCCCTCCGCCTGATCTGGCCTCGTTCTCATTCGTCTGCCACCCCTCTCTCTTTCTCTGCTCCCTCCCTCTGAGTCAAACAGATGGGATTGGAGAGCAGAAGGAGCTCCTGTTCACTCTCTACCTCGATTTCTCTTCTTCATTAGTCTGATGTAAGCCTGCTGGAGACAGGCTTCCACCTACAGCAGGAACACCAATGATTAAAAAGGAAAATCAATACAGATAATTGTCAAATTCTGATTAAATTCTGCTCCGTGCATTTCCTCGCAAATGTCAGTTTAGTAGATGCAACATATTCACGTTTGACAGCTGTGTAAAGCTGATGATGAGGCTTCATCATGTGGCGCAGTGGGAACAATGACTTTCCGGTTTGGTACTCAGACCTGCAGCAGAATGACCACTGGATGACTTTGTTGCTCTTTTTCTGCATTTATTGACTTCTGTCAGAGTGAAGTTTGTGTTTTTATTGGATTTGGTCACTTAATTTCTGTTTCTGATTAAGTCAGTATAATTAGATTTGATTATTGCTGTTCTGCTGTTCCTAATTTGTGAGTGACGTGTACTTCCTGGTTTATTTGTAGGGTTAAAAAACCATTCTAATCACAAAAACTTTGCCATTTTCCCCCACACTGTACACAATGATGTGACAGCACTGTGCATAATGAAAAACTAGAACATCACGGTGAGACTTGGAAAGAAATCTTAGTGATCAGACAGATAGTAACCATGCCAACAGTTTAGTTTAATCTTTTTTGTATTTTCTTTGCAGCTTAAACATATAAGCACACATTTTTAATTATTCGGATATCTAGAAATACCACTTGGTGTTTTTAAATAACACTTTGAGACAGCAGCTTGACAAAGTCAGACATATAAACATGAGCAATGCAGAGTTCATTTCACATCTCAGCTGGTCCGAGCACACAGATCAGATCACATACATACATATATATATATATATATATATATATATACTATTCATGTTCTCCTCTCCCTTGTGACAAGCATTATAGCGCTTTGTAGTGTTTACCGTATCATTGAGCCAAATACTGCGTATGCTGAGAACTTAAGCGTTATACTTTACCTATAATGGTCTCTGATCTGGCGTGAATGTCAAATGTCACAGAAGTTTCTCTTTACTTCACTTTTATAAGCATGTCTGAAGGAAGCCTGAGAAACCCACAGACAACTGATTAATGTCTGACTGACTGAATGCTGTCACTTCAAAGATTGATGAAGCCATTAATGATATCTATGTAATGTCTGAGTTGGCCCAGAGTCCATATATTATAAACAGACAAAGCCTGTTGTGTTCTGCTGTGCAGGCTTCAGTTTGGTCTTTTTGAAGCTGACAATATAAAACAAGCAGAGCAAAATGGTGGGTGAGACTGGAAAACTGATAGAGCAACAATACATTTAGGAAAATTATAATGGACGGGGGATATTCTATAATCAATCAAAATATTGGATTGATTAAAGTTCTAGTAAATAATTATTTTATTAACAAAGGTTTTGTTTAAAGCATCACTTCATGCCTGGTGTAGGTCCTGCACCGCTCACACTATACGATTGGCTGGACGTTGGGTAAATGCTTGTGACTGGTTTGGACAATTCACAGAAGTAATTATCCAGAAAGTTTCAATTATAGTTCTTTAAAGAAAACACAGACGTGTTACATCGTCTTACATGTCCATTACATGTTAAGATTTTATCTTTAAAGAGGAATGAATTTTTATTCAGAATTAAATCTCATGTAAACATGGCCACTGTGACATTGTAACACTAAAAGTGAGCTAGCATTCCACAGTAGCACAACGCCCATGTCACAGCATCTCAGCAGGAAGCGTCCTGCACTTCAAGCACAAGAAGTGGACTCAAGAATCATGACAGGGTTCAAATTAAGATAAAAGATAAGGATAAGGAAGATAAACAGATGTGGCTTGCTATATAAACTGTGTCAATGAAAAAAATGAAAATGACATAATTAATCCCTAAAGGGAAAGTCATTTAGGAGGCTCTTTTCCAATCTAACGTTACAAGACGCATTGTGTGACTGGCCGGACATTTCATGTGGGTGTCCCCTTCTGCTGATTGAATAGTTTTAATAAACAGCTAATCAAAATCAAGGCAATAACAAGGTACAAAAACGTATTCAACACGTTACATTTAAAGATACAGACTCCATCATGTGTAATCCCACCCTGCCACGACATAGTTTAGTTAAATATTAAATAACCAGGTCAATTGTTCATTGCGCATAAAACCTCCCCCTGCACTAATCCCCACCCATGTCGCCGAGTAAGCTTTTCATGAAGTGTGAATTAATTAAAAAATCCCCAAAAAACCTCCAACTTTTTTCTTGCATCCTCACGAAAAAGAAAGTTCTCGCTTCTCACGCAAACTTTAGCAGGCAGCAGTTTGATAGTTACAGACATGGCAGAGGATGAAGATTTCAAAGGGATTATATCCACTTTCAATGTGCTTCCATCCAGAACCTATTAAACAGAGAAATATGAAGAAACAAATTACAAAGCATCCTTAGAAAGACTGATGACTCCACTGACAGCTGCCAACTGGAGAAGTATTGCTACTGAAGCTTATCGGGGGTTACGTGTCACTTTCTTGAGAAAAACTGGGAAATTTAGTCCCATAGCTTACGTACAACACCCCTGAGAGAGGCACAGCAGAAAACATTGCAGTGTAGAACTTTTAACCTAATTTGATATTCCTCTAGAGAAAATCATAGCTGTTGCACATGACAATGGTGCAAATGTTTCAGCAATAAAATTCTCTCAAAACACATTCAGTGTGTTGTGCAGGTCACAGACTGAGCCGGGTTGTGCATGGGGCTCCCAAAATCCAAACAATGTCCATGCAACAAGATGCCTCATTTTGAGAAGACTGAACTAGCATCTACGAATCGGAAGAAAAAGCAAGGTCAATGGGCAGAAAAGCTCTTATCCAGGCTGTTTAAACAAAGATAGCCAGTGACTGCTACACTCTCAGATACTGCTGTCTCAGAGACAAAAACATTTTCTGGGTTTGATAGGTGGAACCTAATTGGCAAGCTTGGCCAGGTTCATGCACCGTAAGTGTTGAACAGTCTGTTACAGTTTTTGCACGTCCACATTTAGTGCAAAGCCTGATGAAATTTGAGACGGCACAAGTGAAGACACTCCACACTAACATGGCAGAACAGATAGCAGAAAGATGTGTTTGTACTGTTAACCCTGGAGCTCCAAATGCGTCCTGCTTGTTGCTGCTTCGGATCCAAGGTTTACAAAACAGACGTTTTTGCGTGCTGAAGGATCTTTAAGGTTCTTGGCAGCTGCTGTGAAATGGGACTCTACTGATAGGCAGTCAAACAACACAGACAGAATTTATCAAAGCTGAGGACATCATGGACATAATGTTGTTCCTCCAGAGCTTTCTGGGTTCATCGAACTACAACAATAGATATGCCATAGCTTGAGGTGTAAGAATTAATTTGTTTAATCATTCCTTTATTTTATTTGTTTGATGTTTATATATACGTTTATATATTTTATGACCTGATTTGGTCTCAGTATTTCTACAGCTTGTTACATACTCCACGAAAAGCAAGAATTTCTTGAGGCCACAAGAAGAAAACAACATTTTGTTCTCGTAGATGTGATTAAGGACAATCCTCGACACATCGAGCTGGCAGAAGTTTTTTCTTGTTGAGCTCTGAAAAGTATTGTGTGATTGGTCAGACAGTTAAAGTGGGCGTGGTTAGTTACAGCATGCACTGATACTGTTGGACAGATAGTTTTAATGAAACTGGTGATCAGGTTGAAAAAAAGTACAAATTGTTTGCATCACATGCAGCATTGAAAGACACGGCTACAGTCACCTGCACAACTCGTCCTGCAAGGGACACATTTTTTGTAGATTATGTAATAAGAGGCACAGACATGCCCCTACAGGGTCCCTGCCTGTTGCAGATGCAGCTTCTCGTAGAGTCTGGATAGACCAGAACAAAAGAACATGTTCCTGTTCTTGTTGCCTCAAGGGGAAGAACAAACTTTTTGCTCCTCATGGTAAATTTAACAAGCTTTAGAAGGATAATCTGCTATCATGGAGGAAATTGCAGTACCATATACTGTCAAAGTTGCTGTTAAATTAATGAATTTGTATCCCAGCAACTCATCGGTGCCATCATTGTCTCTGTTCTCTGCAGCAGCTTGAAAGCGCAGGGCAAGCCTCAAAACACATGTTAAAAAGTTCATTTTAGTCTGTGTGGATTGACAATAATATTATGTGATGTTCAGTTCAAGAATTTGTTTAAGGAGTCTAAACACTAAAATTATTATACCTGCAGCCAGGGTTTGATTTCCAACAAACATTATAAAAGTGAGAAAACATCTATTCAGTACATCCTTAATACAGTGTTATTTTTTCTGTTGAATGAAACATTTTCAAATACAGTTTTACTGCTTTGTTGCATTTCAGTTGCAGGAGGAAAATGAAAAAAAAAAAAAATCAATAAACAGTGGCAGATTACCCAATTATTTAATTAAACTGTAGCTGCAGCCCTACAGTCAAGCTGATGACTCCCTTGTTTAGTATGGACCAGTAGTTGCTCCTGAGTTAGTGCTGAACACCCCTCAGTGGTGCTGCAATCTATGGCTTTTGCATTAGCTTTGCATCCCATAGCGCAGGGATCTCACACTCTCATCCTCAAAGGCCATAGTCCTGTAGCATTTAGATTTCCATATTCCAACACAGCTGACTCAAATAATAAGTCATTGTGCAGAATTTGACAAGCTGTTGATCTTGCATTGTAAAGCAGGAGAACAATGAAACACGAAGACCGTCGAGGACCAGAGACCAACATCATAGAGCCCATCATACCTTAAATTTCCTTCATAATTTTGTTATGCACACAGTTTGAACATAGAGAAAGTGCAAGTATGGCAGGTGAAAAATGAATATGCTACAGATGTTAAGAAAGTTCTGCAGCAGTTCAGTAAGGCTTTATTTCATAGTAGCAGTACTGCAAAAATGTAACAGATTTGACCTTCAACTTTATCAAAGGAGGGGATTGTCTAACTCAAGAAAGATTAGTTCTTTTATACTGCTCCGAAAATGTTCATGATTCGATGTGAGGGCTTCTTTGAAAGCTCTCTTTTGTCTGCTGATGAGTCTTATGTGTATGTTTTATGAGTTCAAGTGACAACCAAAACAAGCGAAGACCAACCCAAGATCTGGGCTGTAAAAATGAACACAATGATACTTGTAAACAATGGGATGTACTTGCTGTGTACCCAAACGTGCAATAGATACTGGAGGTCACCACCAGGGGAACTACACAGCAACTGAAACCTAAAATATTGCAACTCATGCACGCGACATGTTACCTTACTCCATGCAAATGGCCTCACATGCCTAATATGCCAAACACACAGTTGAAACCAGACGCTTACTAACAGTGTAAAAAAAATAAACTAAAACCGCTTTTTTCTGGCTGCCAGAAATCAAATCAGACTAAAACAAATCAGACCTGGTTAGGTCAACCAAAATGATTTAGGATTTAACAATTATTTGCTAAATACTGCAATGATGGGAAAATGAATATTTTAGTGAAGCATTTTCTTCTACAGGACAGCACATGCTGAAAAAGTCAGTCACAATCATAGAAAAAGAAGTTATGAGGGGTGAGGGGATATAAGAACTACCTATTAGAACAGTATTTTGTGTTCAAGCCAGACAAAGCTATTCAGAGTGATGTGTAGAAAGTCTATTTGAGGATAAATAACCATTTTTAAAGCTTAATTTCAGTTCCTGTTAATACCTGGGTTGGCACAAACTTTACTGGACGCATAGCAGGCAAAGAAGCTAATCTTAATACCGTTTCCTTTTTACTTTGAAGCAATGTTTCTTAAGTTTAGGTTGAGATACGCACCAAAACAACTGATCATTTACACACACACACAATCTTTTTTTCACCACGTACTGGTAGACAGAATTCCAAAGTGGAGAGAGAAAGTGCAGGAAAGCTAGGAGAAAGGAAGCTGGGTTACACGGCGGGTGGAGGTGGAGAGGTGGGGTGACTGTATAGAAAATGCAGCATGCACCGAGTGGAAAAAAGGATTTAGCTGCATCCTTCAACTGCAGTATAGGCTGAAGGAAATATAAGCTCCATTAGTGGACTCTCGGACTCCTGAGGTTTCCATGTCAGGGCACCAGGAGCAACTCCAGACTGCATGACCAGATTGGAGAGGAACCAGAATACAGAGATACAAATAAAACATCATAAGATCAGCAGCTGAGAATGTGTCAGTGGTGCTGCATCACAAATAAGAGATAAAGATGTTTCGCTCTAGATCCCATGTCTCAGTGGGATTCATAATGTACCACAGTGCAACGTTTACTTATAAAGTTTAAATCCTTAATATCTTAAATATTTTTAGATATTCAAACACACAATGAAAGCAGTAACCCGTTATCGATTACCTAAGATTTAACAGGAAACTTCGTCCTTAGAAGGACGGGTCTGTGGGAGTTGTGCACGTGGCAGTAAAACAGTGTTTATACATGTTTGTGTTGTAGAAACTTTTAGACTCCCTTCATACCTCAATCAGCTGTTAATTAAAGCCATCCATTCAATCTTGCAATCACATAAATGTGGTTCACCATCTTCTTTGGCATTAACCACATGTCTGACCAATCAAATAATACTTCTCGTAGCCCTACGAGAAGCAAGTTCTACTTCTCCCATAACCACATAAGACGGGCCAAGCTGCATGCTAACAGGGATTGCACTTTATTAGTTTAGTGCAGATAAGCATCCACTGATTGGGAAAGAGGCATCACACTGCTACAGTTTGTCCTAAACATTAATCCAACTTTTTTTGCTCTTCTACTGCCTTTGAAGTAGTAAACAATGCTTGTGTTAATCAATAACACTTTATGTAGGATTTTTCATGCAACTTCATAACTCCAAGTGCTTTACAAAAATAACAGGGACTAAATGTCTCGCTCGCCCTCTCTCTCTCTCACTTGTTCACACACATACAAAAAAAAGAAATGATCTGTTTAGAGGTCACAGTATAACGCCAAGCTGAGGAAATGCTACCAGTAGGAAAAGGAGTACATTTGCATTTACACACATTTCAAAGGAAACCCAGAAAAAAATCCTAACTGAACCCTCTCAAGTCAACCCGTTTACTACTAAGCCAATAGTTTTACAATGTTTCAGTTCTACTGTGAATGTACTGTTAAAATGTACTGTAACTTAGGATTGTACAAAAGATCAAATGAATCCGCATGCATAATAAACCAAGTTGAACAAAGATGATTGTCTACAAGCTTAATTTCTTGCTTTATCAGATTATCTCTGATGTTTTCTGGTTTTTCTGCTTTCTTTAGCAGCTGATAACTGAACATATCTGAGTGCATTTCATACATGCACTACTAAATTACACCAGAGAGCAATGAGACTTATGTGTTTAAATAAGGTTAAACATGAAGGAAGGAAATGGGAAACAAGGTAAGTCAGAGGCAGAAGATAAGGAGTGCAGGAAGAAAGCAGCATGGAGGGAGTGGAGAAGGCCGGTACACATGGTAACACATTACATAATTCTCTGGCGGTATTGATTTATTGCTGTGCCGATTTGGAGCTCAGCCAAAACAAAAGAGAAATTGCAAGATTTGATCGCAGACAGAGACAAAGCGTGAGAGAGAGAAACTTGGACAGCGAGAGAAGATAGATAGCAACTGATAGAGGAAGCAGTGAACAAGAAAGAGGTAAAAATGGAGTAAAAGTGAGTAATAGCTGGCGATTTTGGGTTGCTGCCAACACACATGAATAAAGAGAGCAAAGAAAAAAGAGGCAGCATCAGATAAGAAGAAAAAAAGAAACATTTATGAGAATATTTCTTTGAGCGAGATGGAAATAGCCTCGATGTGGAAGGAAAGTAACAAGTGTGAGCAGGAAAGGCAGACAGATTGAGAGGTGTGAGGGAAAGAATTCGTCTATGTGCACTGCAGGTTATCCTTGTTGTGGTAATCGGTGTGGTTACACAAGAGCCTGCAGCACTGGGCAGAGCAGCCAGACAAACTGGAACGACAGGACTGAGAAGACAGTACAGTGTGTGCTCATACATTACAGTAGCAACAAGCATCCATGGACGGTTTAGAAATAAACCTGATAAACCGGTTTATGTTTTAGGTGTCTGAAACCTTAACCGAATTGTTCTGTTATATTTATTCTTAAATAGACTTTAAAAACTAAAACTGATGTTAGTTTTAGGTCAGTGTTCTACAAAAACATGACTAAAACCACCATAGTGTATGACTATAAATTCAATCTCTCTCTATGCTTTTATAGAGTGTGAATTAGGGGGTTGGAGGCACATCTGACAGGTAGCTACTGTGATTCTGGGAAACACATTGTGCACATCTCGTGCAATGATCGACCCGCTAAGTGAAATTCAGAGTGTAAGCTAGGGCTCATCTCGCCTTCTCTCCCTTGACGCAACGCTGAACTTCTCGTTGCATCATGTTCCTGGGAATTTTGCTGAGATGCACTGCATCCCAACAAAGGTGAAACATGCTGTATAATGTTAAAAGCTGCTTCATACGGATCTTTAATGTATCAGATTGTTGGCAGTGCATCGAGACACGGATCAAATCAGCCGCAATGATGGAGAGGCCAGATGTTGGCTATGATGTGCACTCTCTTCTCAAAGAGATTTAATGAATACAGATGTAGCCCTTTCTCTCTCACACACACACAATTCCCAGAGATTCCCACTTTGCTGAAATTTCTTGCCAGAGCATCAGAACGTCTTCCTGATCCTCCATATTGTCCCCTCTGGCACTTCCTTCTTGTTGTTACAGCTCTTATTTCTCTTGCAGTCTTTGGATGAACTACAGACAGATGATGAGCAGGAAGGAGGTGAAGATGAAAGCGGAGAAGCTGATTAATGGGATGAGTGATGCTAGTGAAGGAAGAAGATGGGGCAGAAGATGGAAGAGAGAACAAAAAGGGAGAAGGAAATAGGCTGCTAAAACAGGTTTTCCTTGTGTTACTGTGAATAATTTACTTTATTCCCCCTCTCTCACTCCTATTAAAGATATATTCAACTGAGGGGTGTGTGTGAGCTGATTAATTGCCAATTAATGTTTAACAATGTACAGCTGTGTTCAATTAACACTGGTTTAGGCCCCAACTCTGCAGACACCACCCTCTTTTTTTATAATCACTCAAATTTGTACTGTCTCACTCTCTTCTGGTGTTAATTCCTTACAACTAGTCTTACTAAAGAGGAGAGGTTCACACTGACTTATTCTACTTAGTAATATTTTAATCAGTCTGTGTAAAAAACCCACCAAGCTACACTGAATCAGGTTTGATTTATGATAAATTAACTACACGTGTCCATAAAGATGCTACTACCAGTGTAAAGATATATGGAAATGTCAGCCCAGTGTTTAGTCTTACAGGAAATTTAACCTCTTTGTGTGGCATTACAGGCGTAATGTGACACACATCTCCGTCTGAAACAGTGGCTTCCTGAATAACGCAGCTGGTTGCCTTTGAAACTCTGATAACAAGATGTCAGGATGTCTATTTCAAGCTAGTTTACAGTAAAAGCAGCTTTATATTGATCAGACATGTGAGAGGAGATATCATTTATCAGTTTGAACCATGGCAAAGCAGGATGTCGGTACGCTCCAAGATGTAAAATGACCATATTTCTGCATCACTGGCTACTGCAGAGTGATGAGACTACGACGGCCAAGAAAACTTACTACTGATCAGCTGTTCAACGCTGACGCTGTGTGTCTATTGAAAGAGCTTCAGATACACTTCTGAGTCAACCATTAGATGGAATTATGTTTCTGTAGCTTTATCGGTACAGCTACGAGCTGGCATTGTGTCTGGAGACTTCAAGCCAGCTGTGTGGCTCGTGTCATGAATATCATTTTAACACCCATGTTAGCAGATTAGAGGATGCACACAGAGTTAAAGCATGCTGCAGCTGTGTGGTTACAGGTTTGCAGCACGGTGTCCATTTGTCATGTGCAATTTAAGCGTATGACTAAAATATTTAATGGCTATCGTACTAAAATCATATAATACACTTTTCACTGCAGTTTCAACATTCATGCAATATATAACACAAAGAAATATACTACCTGCTATGAGAATGATGACCTGTGCATGTACTAATCTAGAGCAGGAAAACGTTCTTGTTTTACCTCTGAGCCAACTAATAATAATAAATCTTTTGGGTGCATGAAAAATCTCTGCATACACAGACAGAGGTAGTAGGTGCACCATAGCAGTGCCACTGTAGAAACATTGTTGGTCTAAATATGATTCTACAGTGAAACAGGGCACTGAATCACGTTATTGCTGTGAAACTAGCCTCATGCATGATATACGAACAACTAACAGGTGATGATTTAACAGTGGAAACCAGAAGTATATATACACTTTGCAAAAACACACATTTGCTTTTTTTTCTTACTGTCAGACATAAAATAAATGATAACTTTTCCTGTTTTAGGTCAATGAGAATCTACAAAATTATTTCCATTTGTCAAATGTCAAAATAAGGAGAAAATATATTTTTTAGACACATTTTTAGCACATTTGTCAAGATCAAAAGTCTGCATACACTAAGGTCAGTCTGCCTTTAAAAAATCTGGAACATCCAAGATAATGATGTCATCTCATTGGAGAGTTCTGATTGGTTCACTGACAGGATTTAAGTCCATTTGAAAGACCGGTGGATGTATCTGAGCATGTTACATTTAAAACACACTGCTTTTTTTGTGAAACATGGGACAAATCAAAAGAAATGATGCCTGAAGGTGCCACGTTTATCTGTTCAGACAATATTACGCAAGTATAAACATGATGGTAAAGTCCATCCATTGTATCGCTCAGGAAGGAGACGGGTTCTGAGTCCCAGAGATGAACGGACTTTGGTCCGAAATGTCCGGAACAACCCGAGGACAAAAGCAAAAGAGCTTGTGAAGAAGCTGAATGAAACTGGTAAGAATGTGTCAATATCCACAGTGAAACGAGACATCAAAAAGTCAGATTAGGCTTTGCTATGTCACCCACCCAGGTTAAGGCAGGCCGGAGTCCAGGTGGAGGCAATCACCATGCCACCAACCCCAGACCAAGAAGGCAGCACCCCACAGCATGGAGGATCCCCATTAGGAAAACACTGAAGAATAAGCTAAGTTAAATATCCGTAAGAAACTTCATAAAATGTGCTTAAAAATAGATTTAAATAAACAGATATGAATTAATTAATATAGCAATGACATAAAATATAAATTAAGATACAGTTAATTCAGTTAAAAGCTAAAAAGGATGGTCTTGAGCCTCTTTTTAAAAGCAACAGTCTCAGCAGCTCTGAGGTTCTCTGGCAGGATGATCCACACCCGAAGGCCATAATAACAGAACGAGGCCTCACCGTATGTTTTAGTTCTGACCTTAGGAACACATAAAGGCCAGTACCAGAGGACCTCCTATTGATGTTCTTGGGTCTATGAGCCCTCGAGGAGCCATAACTAAAAAGGAAGTCTGATAAATAAGAAGACCCAAGAACATCAATACATTTATAAACACTAAATGAATCTTAAAATTAACCCTAAAATGCATGAGGAGCCATTTATTGCATCTTGTCAGATCATGGATGCAGAAAATGTACAATCACTGAAATTGATTTAATTGTATAAGCCTATATGTTTGAATTAAAATTATATTTGGCAATCTATATTTCTATTTCCAGTTAATTACTTGTTATTAAATGCATTATTGCTTTTTCAAAGACCTTCATAGTGCTCCATACGCATCAGCTGTACCCAGAACCCACAATTATCTCAAGATAAGTTGTGATTAAGATTGTGAAACAGATTTCTCTCCTCAAGTACATCTTATCTGCAGCATTTCTTTTCATATCTTCATTATCTGCTGCCGCAGTCACAGTAACACTGATTGGTATATAAAAATTGACTGCTTTACGGCGTTTTATCAAACCAGCTCGCAATATATGAGGGTGGCCAAGTTGTTTCATGTCAAAGTGTTGCGTCATCGATTTCATTTGAACACTGACAAAGCAGAAAAGTCCCATGTGAAGCTTTGGAGGCGCAACACCTGAATTCATCCGTTCCCAGCATCAGCAGCAGTATGTGATATACTGAATTCAGCTCATGCTGCTGTTAAACATTTAAATTCTCCACCATGCCTCCATTTGGTCTTATTCCTCTGTGAGCAAAGCCCTGCAGGGTTCACAGGTTTGATGCTTTTTTTTAGCCCTCACATCCTCCGTTTCTTCATCTTGTCTTATCGCTTTCTTCTTTCCATTCATCTGATTTATCATGTGCCTAGACTCTCTCCTTTCTCCCCTCCCTCCCGGTGTTCGTGTGTCTGTCCAGGAAAAACGAACATCACCGGGCTCACATCTACATTTCTATGTGCAGAATGCTATCATTGCTGACCTGACTCATCTATTACCACAAACTACACACACATGTAAATATGATTGCCAGAGAAAATGAGGAGAAAAGGGGCAACAATGGGTGCAGAGTACTGCATCCGTCTGGTGGAGTGAAAGTGTGTGTGTAGCCATGTGTGACTGTTGGTGTGTACGTATGTCTGCCTGTTTTTATTTTTTCTGTTTTGGCTTTCATTACAATCTGATACCTCCACCCATCTGTTCACAAAGGAGAGCAGCAGAAGACGGGAGGAGAGGTGGAAGAGTTGGCTGTCACTCTTCATATGCTCCTCCTCTTCCTCTTTATCTGCACTCTTTGTCCTCTACCTCCCTGCCCATGTCTTTCTCTCCTCTCCTCAATCTTCTCCTCCCTCCTCCCCCTCTTCCTCCTGCCCGTCTCTGCTCTCCTCCTTTCATCTTCACATATAAGCAGAATTTAGCTCAGCCTCCTCTGGAAACCCAGCAGGTGTGGGTGGTGTGTCTAATTGTACGCAAGTGTGTGTTTGACTGTGCAAAATGTGTTTTAAAGTCTCTCAGGAGAGCCTTTTTCACCAAGTCACATTGCGTCTATGTTTGTGACTAGTGTGCATGTGTGTTAGCTGTGTAGAGTGTGTGTTTTGGAGATATCTTGTTTCCTCAGGGGAGTCCAGGCCCATTTCCACTGTCTGCTGAAGCCAACCAACCCAGCAGTGCATCGATAATCTATTAGAGGAGAAACACACGCCCCACCCTTACGCTCTTACCCTTACGCTCTTACCTGCCAGGACTGAACACACAGTGAGCGTGCATAAGCTGTAGGTAGATGGGCCAAGGCTTGACCTGAAAAGCAAGACAGATATTAGAAATGATACAAAAATCAGCCAGTGAGAAAGAAAGAAATCACATCATTGAATCAATGAAGCCTCGTCACAATTGTTGCGTTTCACTTTATTTCTGCAGAGTTACACGTGCATCAGTTGGTCATATTTATAATAGTACAGAATGAACATGACGCTGAGCTGGACTTAGATAACTATCTCATTCAAAAATCATGGGCATGAATTTGCTGCCCTATCGCTGCAATATATCTGCTGCTTTTCAACCCCAAGAATAAACATAAACTCTGGCACCAATTCTCGTTTCCTGTTTTACTAGTTTTTTGTGTTTTTTTTTACTGGTTCCAGTGCTGGTCCAGAGACAATGACAGCGTGCGAACCATTTCCTTGTTTGCATTTGGACAGCATGAGTAACAGCTCCAAAATGGTGTGTTAATATTGCTCTCAAAGAACCACTTTTATCTGAAGACACGGTTATAGTGACAAAAAAAGATAAAAAAGGTAAAGCTGAATAACAAATGCAACAATAATGATAATACTAACAATGATAAGAATAATGGATTAGATATATAATGCTGTGGACACCACTGAAAGCACTTATATTTGATCTACTACTCATTCACTCTACAATCATATTATAATATTTACACCAATTCTTATTAGAACCAAACAAATAGTCTGCAAACATTTGTCCACAGAAGACATAAAACAATCCTATTCCAGCTTACTTACATTTTTTTATTGCCACAGTTTCAATTGCCACTATAATTGAAAACAAAATATAATTCAAGCATTATGATTCAAACCAGTAATGATGTATTTTAAATGATATTTAGTGTAATCATTACTTTTCAAAAAGTAAGACACATATACACATATAGGATATGCAAACACAACCAGTAACACAAAACAAAAGACTACAAACATCATAACACAAATACAAGAACTTAGTACGGGAGAAAATATAAAGTGAAACCTACACATTCTGATGTAATTCTCCCTCCATATATGTAAATATAAGCACTGAGGCAAACAGGACTCGATGTACTGACCAGCCACGCTAAGCAACTGCCAGACGTACACCCACATTCATGATATCCTCACACATCCATACAAAGGCACAAGCCTGGCGAGATGGTAATGGACAAAACAAGCACAGTTACAAAATAACACATGGCCAGACAAAATACATAAACAAGATACCAGCATGATGTAAGAAGGTGCAATATCAGACAGCACATAATCAACTGCAAAGCCTGTTTATGGACCAGTTAAGTAGGACAGAAGCTAAGCTCTGAAGATGCATCTTGTTTACAATAACACAGCCATGCACACAGTGTACCAGCATTTTAAATAGTATTTTGCTGCCAGTGTGGATTTTATTTACTGTAAACATGTAGAGAACAACACATTTTCTGCAGGATATACTGGAGGTTGTGTAATAAATGATCAATTTCTGTTGTGTAAAGGATACACTTAGTTTTCATTTAGTTCCCTTTCATTAGTGACCAATTGTTAAAGATACCCAACTACCTAAAGCACTATTTAAAACTAATAATAATGAAAGAAAGAAACAATATTGTGTAGGACTGGAACATGTCATCAAGTCTTTTGTTCTTTAATTAGAAAAATTAAAAATGGTAAGATAGAGGGGTGTTGTTGATGTGACTTCTGTCTGTCATGCTTATTATAGGGGGAGGGGGAGTGAGCGAGGGTATTAATGTCTGTTGACGATGGATATATTGTTTAGCTAATTATCACTGTGATCGTCATATTGCCATCATATATTCATATCTCAAAGCAGAAATTCCAAGCAATCATTTCAGGTAAATCCTTAAAAATTCCATCATCTCTCATGTTCTCTCTCTTCTGGATAATCCCTGCGCTCCTGCCTTTTGGAATTCCTCCACAGATTATCCTATGGCTTAAACTACAAGGACTGAGAAGAGGGGGAGGAGAGCTTTAAGTTTACCCTGTGGACATGTTTTGCGCATGACAAGGAATCCACTCTGCCCTCCTCATCTATCTTTCCTTCATCTCCTGTATGGAAAAGAGGCATGTAGGTAGAAACAGACAGCTAGGCTAACTCACAACAGCTCCCCTTGATTTGCCTGACAACTTGGCCCGAGGGCCCACAAACAGGCACACAGAGTTACAGCAGAGAGGAGGGGGGAGATGAAGGCAAAGAGGGGCCCCAGGACAGAGCCTTGAGGCGCTCCAATACAGTGACACAGCTGCAACAACATCCCTCCAGACTCCTTCAGCTAGAAAGTCAAAGTAACCACCAGCTGGAAGCTGCTCTTGTTTGTGAGCTGCCTTTATTTGGCTGAAAACAATCACCAGTCCCCTGTCTCTAATTTACTCGGGAGTTGGCTCATTCCTCTGGGTGGAATGTACAGTGGGAGCAGCATGCATTTCATGATGAGGTGGAGAGTTTCATGTGAAATTGGGGGGGGATCCAGCCAGAGCAAGGGAAGGGTGACTGAGTTTAACTGCTATTTTTAGATGACATGTCACTTAAACATGTGGTATGTTCCTGCACTGCAGTGAAAGAATGAAACACTTGTAGGGACACGTGGACTCGTGTGGTATTGTCATTTTAAATTTATACAACCAAGTAAAACCCGGTAACAGGCACGTTAACAACAAAAACAGTTGCACTCTGAGAAGGTTGCAGTATTACCAAAATATACTGAAATGTAAAGATAAAAGGGAAATCTAAAGCTGCAAAACTACACATACTTTTGATAATGAGAACAAATCATGGAAAAGCTCCAAGGTTTTGGAAAGCCACACTGAAGCGCATGCACACACACATACACACACCCACTCCACGGCCAAACCATCCCACACTCAATCCTGCTGTCACCATACTCAACCTGTAGGACACTGTATTGGCTTGCAGAGATGCAGAAAGAAAGAACAGTGAGGAAAATGTACAGAGTGAAGAAAAATGATGCAAGACCAGTGTGTCTCAGAGGTGAGAAAATGAAAGAGGGAAGGGAAAGATGGAAAGAGACAGCATATGGTATATAAAGACCTAGATTTCCTCATTTTTCCACTCATGGGACCTCTACTCCCCGTGGAATTCCCAGCTAAACTCTACTTATTCGTTTCAACTCTTTATACCCCTTTTATCTCTCCGTCCATCCAATCTGCTCCATCTTTCCCATCTTTCATCAAGAAGATGAAATGAAGCATGTTTAAAACCATTCTTTGAAGCAAGGGTATATTACTGTGTTTCCTGGGATCTTCTTTCCCTACATCTGTTTTTAACTTTTGAAGCAACCAAGATGGCAAAATACGAGTCAAGTGCAGGAACAGGGTGTATTTATTTTGAGAACATGGATAAAGAGGATACAAACCTGATAACACAGATCATGTTTGGAGGTGTACCGGTCATGTTGGCTACATTTTAATGTGCAAATGTGCAAAAGTGAGATAACATACTCTAAAATGCCTGTTTTTTTTATTTAATTGCATCTGTCCAGTAGGTTTCATGCTGCTGCCTTTTATTTTTACCAGACATATGTATAGCTCAGAACCATCGGAACCAACCTGGTCCACAAGTATCTTTGGTCTTACCAGAACTTATTCTCAGCAGGAATCAGGGTGTAACATGAAAAGCAGAGGTCTAAGAAAAAGTTACATTCCTTGTGCTATCCCTGTGAAAGAAGGGGCATGTGTTTGTTTGTATACTAAATGTATATGCTCCCACATATTCTGGGTTAGTTTGGAGTCGTTAGTTTTAGCTGGTGCACATCTTCAGAAATCACGACAGGTTTACGAGATGCCATAGAGATGTGACTACGTAGTTCTTTATTTAGGGTTCCTAGATACCATCTGCAATGCTCCAACTGGTGCTTTCTCTGCCCATCATCTTCTATACCTACATATTTTACATCTGACTAAAGATGGGTACACACTAAAGGATAATAAAGCCAACTTTTGTCCTCATCTCCTCCCTTACCATCAAAGCCAGCAAGGCCCATTTATCAGATGTTTGTAATCTACATGATGTCTGACTTTCTTGTGGTATGTTGAGTGATTTTGTCCTGTCACATTCACTCTGATAGTCTTGGAAGAACAGATCAGAAATAATACAGATGTTTATTATTTGCGAGTAGAGTCATAGAAATTGGTCCAATGAGGAAAAGCCAGTAAACAAAACATACTGCTGATGTGAACAGCTGTGTATCCTTATGGTACATGCACAAACCTGATGGATGTGTACTGGCTCTTATGTCAGTAAGCTAATCTCTCCATGCATCAGAAATGACAAAGGCAGCGTCTTTAAGGCACAAAATATGGATGTGATAAAATAAATCCACAAGAAGTGTTTTCTGATTACAGTAAATTACAACTTTGGCTATGCATTTAACAGAAAGCGCATCTGCTACAGACTGGCAGGGTACACATTACAGGAAAATATATGGAGGGTGTTTATCAAACATGACATGGACAAAAAAATGTCTGCACATCCACTGAATGAAGTGAATGTCTAAAAGCAGCTACTAGTCGGCTTTGATGTGTGCAGCACTGACCTTAAAAAGGGACAACTTGTTATATGTGAAAGCGTGTCAGACAGGGGGACAGACAGGCCATGAAGGAATTTATAGCTTACTTAAATCACTGTGACCCTAAACCCATAAGCCCACATCAAAGTTGTCCACTTTCTACAAACTGCATGTGGTAACTTTTTAAATGAGAAACACACCTTAATAAACACGGTGTGGACATTTTCAAACTGTCAGAGAAAACTTAAAGATACTGAAGGAAAGTATGAATGGTGGACAGCAATACAAAGATACTCAACGCCTTCAGTGGGACTTTAATGCAGACAGACAAACAGATGTTATAAATACTCCACAGACAACAGAAACCTACTACCGTTGTGATTTATGCTCCCTAATAAGGTTTCAGCTCACTTGTGTTCATGGCAGCTATTATTATGAGCTATAGTGGTTTTAATTTCAGACGTCTAGACTCATGGAGCATGTTTGTGTTAGTGAGCTGACAAACACCAATCAGTGAACCTACTTTCAAAGCAAATGATAGGTACACCACCACCACAAAGTGTGTCATGACCATAACTATATTACTGAGTTGTTCTGCAAATAAAATGTGAAAGTTGCATGCAGGGTGCACGAGGCAGGGGAAGCTAAAAAAGCTGCAGCATTGTGTGCTTTCCACAATGGCATGTCATGTGACTGGATTGTGGGCGATACTGTCATGCAAATGCAGGTTTTTGTTTTAGTAGTTAGAAGATGGAATGCAATGAAAATGCAGAGTCTGGATGTGAGGAAATGTAGCAAAAGCACTAAAACAAACTGAGAAGGAAAAAGTATGTTGCAGGGTGTTCTGCATGCTGCAACATACTCATTCACACTTATAACAGAACATGTTTGCATACTTCTTACATGCATATTTTTCCATGTGCCTTTCCACCCCACACCCTGCATGGTTGCTAGGACACCTGCCCTGAGCATGTGCAGAGGCCTGGCAGTCTGGCTTGACCTCTGACCCCACACAGCTCTAACTCTTACAACCCCAGAAGTTGCTGCTATTAGCTGACCGCTCCAACCTTCAGGGTTTGTGTGCAGTAGCTCTGCATAAAAGTTAAGAGATTAACTACTGCTTACAAATGAAAACATATCAATACCGCTGAATTGATCGGAGGAAAGAGTTTTTTAAATATACTTGGTCTACTATGGGAAGATGAGGAACACATATTACACCTGTATGATATACTGTGGAAATTGTACAAAAAGTAATTTAGCTTTTTATATTTTATCATTATGCTCAAATAAACTTTTCAAGACATAAATTAATCAATCAAATCAAATGTATTCCTGCAAATCTGGCATGACATTTTTATCTGCAAGAATATCAATAAACAACTTTTACTTTTAGCTAAAATCTACACAAAAGGTTTATTATATTACTAACGTGTGTAACAGTCACACTGCAGCGGTACGTTCACAAGCCTGATTTCCATATTTAGCAGTAAGTGGGTGCAGATAGTCCTTCACTTAATTATTTACATGTAAAAATGCTGTTTGCTTTGATTAATGTGTGTTATACCAATAAATAATGTGTTCCTTCTTTCTTTATTAGTGATACTAAAATAATAATTAAGGACACTGGATTATCCATCATGAATATTTCATGTACAAAAAAAAAGCACCTGGATGTTGAGCGTTAAATGAACTGAGGTACTTTGCTCTCTTGTCCACAGTGATTTGACCGTTGTTTTGTACCACTCATTTAGATATACAGGACCAGGAAAAATGCATAAAAGATATCCCTGCCACAACTATAATAACTTGTGATACAATAACAAACCCGACTAGACAAAACGTGAAGCTGTGACACTCATCTTAACATTCTGAGCTCACGTCCTCGTGTAAGGATGTTGCATATTTGGTGATCTGCTCCATAATACTAAATTCTGTGTGACTGGAACCTGTTAATTTAAAACAATATTTATATCTATACCATATTAATAAAATATGTATAAACACAATGTCTATAATCATACATTGTAAACATAGCAATTATTGGTACATACAATACATTTCTAAAGTAAAACTTGCGCTCGTGTTGTAGGAAGTTAAGTAAGCGACAAAACGAGGAAACATGTTTCCATCCATCCATTTTCTACCGCTTTTCCCTGAATGGGGTCGCGGGGGGGCTGGAGCCACAATGGGCGAGAGGCGGGGTACACCCTGGACATGTCGCCAGTCCATCATATGGCCAGAACATGTTTTATCACTAAAATTATGAAGTGCAAAAAAGCTTAAAAATAAAAAAGCTACTTCAAGAAAGTTTTACACATGGAGCAATAAAAACAGAAGCATGTACAAAATTATGAATTAGGTTTTATTTTAAAAACAAAAATACTCCAATTTGTTTTTCACCAAACCAAGCTCCACTTCTGCCTTTATAAATGTGTCTAAATCAGAGGGGAAAGACACGGAAATCAGGAGTCACTGAGTAGCTGGGCTGTTACCTTTCTGCATCATTTAACGCACACACACACACACACACGCACACACGCACACACACACACACACACTGAGTAAGATATGCACATGAATGCAGTGGCATAGACAGGTTGGATATTGGGTCAAAGTGCTACAGAAAATCAACATTATCCCACTGTGCAAATATGGCCTTGCAAACAGAGAGAAGATAGCTTTGTGTGTGTGTCTGTGTACCAGTGTGTGTGTTTGTGTGTGCTTGTGGTGTCACTCTGTCTTGCCAGCAGCAGACACAGGCTAACTGGAAAGGCGTCATGGCTTTATTTATTCATCAACCTTCTGGGAACTGGCAATGAGAGACAAGGTCAATACATATTGTACACATGTGCACCCAGCACACACACACACACACACACACACACCAATGCACACCCCCCATTCAGTCCACCTATAGACCACTATACAGTAAATACTTTGAGTAGCTCTGCCAACATATATACTGTAATGTCTTGTTAAAGTGGTATCACAGCAGACACACACACACACACACATACACTTTGTGTTCAGGGACTTGTTGGCCGAGGAGACCATGAATCTGAGCCCAGAACGCACACAGATCCTATTAAAACGTTCCCAGATCTGCAACACACACACCCCATTAAATGCTCCACATCAGCTGAGTCAGCATGCTCAAAGAAAAAAGGACGGGAGATTTAGACAAAACAATGAGCCCAGTAACCAGGAAACACACACAACTTTGCTCTCACACAGCATCCTGACATGCAACATGCATACAAGAAGAGAAATGTGCACGCAGAAACACCCAGGAACAAAGGAAACACACATCCACACACACACTAATATGCAGAACACAAGCATGTGCATGTGTTACGTCGCATCTGGCTCCTCTTAGACCAGGAAACAAAAGAAGCAGTATGTGCAGTGAATGTGGGGTTGTGTGATTCGGTTTGTGCTTTGATAACTGAGGAATGAGGAGGAGGAAGGCTCACCATGAGTCCACACAGGACACACAACCGCTGTCAAATACACAAACACAAGCCACATGCAGCTGTTCAGCATCTGCAAATGAGGCCCATGACAAACACACACATCAACACACACAAAGAAATGGACACCGTAGCAACAGAAATAAACACATATCCTTGTTAGTTTGCTCACGGCTCAGCGTGTGAAACGTTTTCAACACCATATCATCTCAGTGGAAATCCTCGTGGTGTGTGTGTATTTGGTGCATGGTGACTTGTGAGTCATTTAGTGGGTTTTGGGTCTGACTGTGGGGTAAAAATAACCCTCTGTGTCAAACTTAATTGTAGAGTGATGATGAAACAACTGGCTGCACACACTATACTCCAGACAGGCTCATTGCTTGCTACTGCTCTTTTGTCTACATGTGCATGTTGGACATTAGTGTATCTAATCTGACTTGTCCCCACTTTATCAGCAGGCCACTGCTGTCCTAGTCTCAGTAGATTACGGTGAGATGAGGAGGAGGAGGAGGGTGATGACATGGGGAGGAGGTTGCAAAGATGAAGGAAGAAAGGGCAACCTCAGTGTTTGATGTCAAAGTTTGGAGTAAACTAAGGAGAACTTCAAACATGTCATGAAATTAAGACGATTACCTCCCCTACAGACAGACACGCACATATGTATATATAAAAGGTTATATCAGTCCAAATGTCCCAGAGTAAATAAAGCTGGGAATGAAAGCTGTGTGCCAAGTCAGACATTTTAACGGGACACATTTGCTTTATCTGAATCCAACTAAATTCTTTAACACAAAAATCATGTTTGTCTGTCACTGCAATCTAATTGTACAAGACTGCACCACAAAGCTGTGGCTCTCTTCGTTACATTTACTGCTAATGTGCAGCCAGTGTAGCGTGTGTGGTGTTCTTCTAATGTCTAAGCTGGTCTGTACTGGTACGGATAACAGATTCAACCCTCTCTACCTTTAAAATCAACCTTAAGACCTTCCTTTTTAACAAATCTTACAGTGCGGGATAGTTTAGTTATATGTTAGTTTTGCAGTCATGGGGACATCCCATAATGCACTGAGCTTTTTACACTCTGCTTATCTTCCTTGTATTG
>JBAMHV010000005.1:4203823-4216462 GCA_037177535.1 Pseudomugil gertrudae | reverse complement strand
CTGTCAAATATGTAAACAAAAAAAGATCGATATTGTTATTTCTAATGTCGATATGATATCGCACAAAGAAATATCACAATACTTTAGTATATCGATATTTTCTTACACCCCTACTGGCCACCACAGAGTCTAGACCTTAACCCCAGTGAAAATCTTTGGGATGTGCTGGAGAAGGCTGTGCACAGCTGCCAGACTTTACCATCATCAATGCAAGATGTTGGTGTCAAATAATGCAGCAATGGATGGAGATAAACCTTGTGACATTGCAGAAGCTTAATGAAACAATACCACGGTGCTAATTTTGCTGCATTTTGTATTGTTCTTTATGATCTGTTACTCCAGCATTGTACTTCTACAACATCTACACCGACATGATGTAAAAGAGGGCTGCACCTTTCTAATTATGCATCAGTGCATTACATCTCTCAGATAAAGATGGAGGAAACATTAGACAGTAGCAACATTTCTGGAGGATGATGATAAAAGCACTGCTCCTACTCTAAAAGGAAAAGGGCTTGGAGCTCCAGTTTCATGTCTGATCTATAGGATCCCTCTGTGTCCTGACTCCTGTCTCTCTCCTCTGCTGCCTGCCTCTCCTCTCTCCCGTCGCTGGCCTCTTCCCCACAAAGGCAGAGGGGGAGGCAGAGGTGGAGAAGGAGGGAGGGGAAGGAAAGCACAAAGGACTGGGAGCTGCAGGCATGCCCTGGGGAGAGGGAGGGTGAGGGGGTAGATGTGGGGTAACAGGGGGTCAAAGGGGGGCCACGGGGGTAGTAAAGGGTTGGGGGGTGGGGAGAAACCTGAGAGGCAGAAAACCAGAACAGGAGCTGAAGGGGAAAGACTGGGGGGTGTTGGTGTGAAGTGGGTGAGAGAACACAAGACAGCTTATAGCTGCAGTGCCCCCATCCCCTCTACAAACTTTGAAGGGTGGGATGGAGGTGGATTTGTTCATGAAAGGGATTCGGTTTGGGCGAGGCAAGGATTTGATGAGATTTACACTTTTTCTGGAACAGAAATGCACATCCTCCATCTCCTAAAACCTGTGTAAGCGTTTTAGCCACGTCTTTTCCCCCTCACTACTCTCATCCATCCTCTCTTCCCTGACTCCAGTTCTCACACCAGCAACTAAACCTCCAGCTAAGAATTCTTACACAAAATAAATTAAGAACAGAACATTGTTTTAACAATCCTCTTTACTATGGCAATTCGCCAAAAAACAAGTGAGAAAAGATGAAGCTGATCACTATTTAGTAAACCAGTGCATTTCTTCTTAGCCAGTGAACGAAACACCAGTCACGTAAAAAGACCCTTGTTTATTCCAATAACATGTGTATTGCTGTGATCACCCTGATATTTCAGCTATAGTGGGAGTTAAACACAAGGGCAACTTTCAAGATGTCTCTGGGAACATGAAAGTGAGACTCAAAACATTTCCTTTGACGTTGGATCACAGTTGCCATGGCAGCTCATCTCAGGAGGCAAACACGCTCTCTAGCAGCATGAAATGAATGTAGACATACATTTATTATAAATCTGTTGAGACAGGTTGCTTGTCAGAGCACTCTGAATGATTAAAGTCTTCATGGGTTTCCATTAATAAATTAATGAGTGGAGCAGCATCTGTGGTCGCTAGGTTACGCGGCTAAGAGAACAAATTTAACGAGAAAGACGGCTGTCCTCCAAATCATCACTTTGTTACCCGCTAAAGAGCAAACATCTCTGTCCACTGGCATGCATATGGACTCTCCCTGTCTCTTTTTAAAACCTGTACATCTTTATTTCTTCTCCTCATATCTCCGTAGCTCTGACCAGCGATGTGAGGTGACAGAAATTTCACCTCTGCTTTGAAACAGTTGTTTCTACCTTATTATCTATAACCACTGTTTTGTGAATATCATTTTTCTGTATGACAATCATTAGGAGAATTATGATAAACATTTTTATAGTGTAGGTGCCCACACCCCTTTTTTGATGTCATGAATGCCAGAAGATCTGCAAAAGATCTGATTCTGATTGTATTCTTTTATATCTCCTTTGGTAAACCCCTTGTTTCCCTTTTGTGGGGGTATTTTGAGAAATTTAAGCACTATTTATAGTGCTTTGGTGAATCAGTTTGCAGGAGGACGAAGAGAATAGCACCAAGTACACACAATGGACAAATGGGATGAGTCAATTTGTATTTTTCTTATGAAGAAAATGCCAACAGAAGCCCTCAACACACATGGCTCCCCATTTACCTCCATGGTAGGACTGTCAAAAGATGCTCAGATACAAATACCTGAATTTAATGTTCAAGATATCCATTTGCCACAGTAGACGACAACACAGGAGAAGTTCAGAACAACAAAATCACAAACTGACAATCACAAAGACATGGTGGGAGCATTTGCAGAGAAGCTGTGTGTGTCTCCACAAATACAGCCACAAACTGGTGTCAAAATCATGCAGCAATCTCTGGTGGTTAAAAGTGAAGCCTATGCACCCCTCATCCACTAGGGGCAACAAAACAGAGCAAATTCCTTTTACTCCTATGTTAAAAGTACAGCAGAAATAAACATGAAAAAGCCTTTCATGACTAGTGTGAGGGGGTACATTTATTTCATAACCTCTCCATTTTGGAGTTATTGAAGTTTGACATAATTTGGAGGTTGACGTTTTAGCACAACTGCGATTCTTAGACAGCTGACAGAATGCCTTAGCTTTAGCCCACATAGCTACCTCCATTAGCCAATCAGCTCCCGTTAGATCAGAGTTAGCTCAGTTAGCTCGTAGCTACAAGCAGCTTGGAGCTCGATAGTGGAAAGCATCCACTCCAGCTCTAATAGCGTGTCTCAGCTTCACCTCTTTGCCCATTTTTGTATTTTCCAGGAGCCACCGCAGATGTGTCAAGTTGGCATCGGTGGTAACTGCCCACCAAACTTTGACTCAGCTGTTCAGAAACCTACAGGTAAACACCACGGAGGCTCCATCCATCTCCATGGACAAAATGCAGAATTAAACACCGCACTCAGCACTGCCTACTAGTAAATGCACAGACTTAAAAACCATGGCAGCATAAAAGATGCATGGAAGTATGAGGACGTCAATGTAGGACATCTGAAACAGACAGGCTTTATAAAGGTAAAAGAAAGAATGTCTCCTCTCTTGAAAATGAAATGCTCATTCAGTTTACAAGGTGAACTTATTGCAAAGAAAGATAATCTGCATATTTCATGTGTGTGATCCAACATTTGAAGGAATGACCAGTGTGCTGACTATTAAGTAGTTAAGTAGACTAAGCAGAAGCAGGAGTTATAAACTGCAGTGAGTCTGAAGAGCATTTAAAGACAGGGATCAAATAATGAGTCTGTACAGGACACTGAAACAATAAAAATCAGCCCATCCAGCCCTGTTAAGAATAAGCTGCTATTCACTACATATAGGCCACATTTAACTCTTTAAGGGAAAAAAATTCAATCACTAACATGACTATCTGACTATTAGAAACAACAGAATATTTGCAACTCATTGGAAGTGACACTGATACGTTACTCAATTAGATTGCTCTCTTTTTAAGTTGAATATTTATTTTAATATTATTATAAATATTATAAAAATACCAAATGATGTTGCACCTAAAACAGGAAAGGATTCAGAATAACTGACTTGCTTTGTGCTTGAACACAACACATTACTCTGGCGTTTTCCCTTTAATACAGCAGCAGAAGTTCAGTCATTTCTTCATTAAACCAGTTTTCATGACAAAAGCTAAATGTCTCATCAATAATTCAGCTATTTAATCATAAAATTCTACATAATATGGGCTTTAAACTCAGCCCTACCAACCACACACAAACTAATCTTGTACCACCTCCCTCCATATCCACACTTTGTTGGCTTAGACAGGTTCACACATCAACAGAAAACATCTCCCAGCCACCCTGACTTCTACATAACTGCACCACTACATATGCAGCAGAACACACTCAGGCAAAAACACACTGTAGATGAATCCACAACGACTTAACAGAGATTGATAAGCAAGAAAAGCATGTTGGGCATCACCATCTTTGCACTCTGCTTCTCTCAACACAAACACAGCTCAGAAAGGAGCTCACAAACTCACTGACCTCTTCTGTGGGAACGTTATATAACCAGTCAGACAAAAAGCCGTCTGTCCGCACATCTCTTTGTTCGATCACATCTTTAAAGTTACTTGTATTGAGTGTGATCTGTTGCCTTTCTTTCTGTTAATTGTCTTTTAGTGACGCCTTGTCTCACAGAGTGCCTCTCTGCATGCATGGGAGCCTCTTGATGGCATAAACGTGACATTAGATGAGAAAAACTGAACGATACGCCCTCACGGACCTGCAGGAGGTGGATGATGTCAGCTCCACCTCTCTTCCTTTCCTCCCTACACCACCACTTCCTGAATGGAACTGCTCATTATTTCGGAGGAAGAGAAGGAGGAGGGCGATGAAGAGGAGTTTCTCCTCCCCCCATTCCTTCCTGTTCTCCACCTCACCCACTACTTCCCGCTGTCCTACCCCCGGGCATCCTGACTCAGCTCTTGCCACCTCTCTTCCTGAATCTCTCTCTCTATATCCCGCCTTAAAATCTGCTCTCTTAGTAGAAGAAAAACACAGTTTAATGTAATTTTCAGTCTTAGAAAGGTCCAGTAACAGCAGCTGGAAGACCAAACAAACAAACGATAAAGGGGGTAATTAGAAACAGACAGTTACACATAAAAAATGTTATGAAGCAAAAATCCACTTCTTAGCCTCCTGTGAAGGGTATGTGCCTCATGTGGATGGCACATGGCTTGCTGTGTTTAAAGGATAAAGAAGGATGCCGACAAAGCAGCCAAATTTTTACATGCTGTCAAAAGGCCTGCTTTGAACACTTCCACTGTTACCCAACTCTAAGATAAACCAGAACTGGACACAGTGCTGGTATTTTGTTGTGGAATAATTCCCCAATGCTTGATTAGCTGGAGTTTTCACCAGTTGCTTCAGTTTGACATGAAACAGCAATGTCACACAGATTTTAAACAAAAATATTAAAAATGCGGCTTATTCCCTCCATCGACATGTGTAGGATTGTGGTTTCTGCTCTCTTTGGAGAGCGGCAGCCAAACATATGTCACTCATCTACCATGTCTTAAACTAGATCCCTGTCCAAATAAACCGTCAGACAAAACTGGTCCCAGGTGCGCCATATGGGATTGCTTCGCTTAAAATCAGCCAACACCAAAACCCTGATGTAAAAGGTGCTGCCAAGCTATGAAAGCAAGTATGCAGACATCAACATGGTTTCAGGTTTATTGTTTGCATTAGAGGCGACTTTCAAAAAATCATACGGCGGCTGTCGGTAACACCAAAGACTAATTTAATGTTAGGGCATTAATCTCATGGTTCCATATATTCCAAACAGAGCACCCAACTCTGCAGGTTTACTTCTGATTCACAGAGTTGGTGGGAGGCAGCGCTTTTCAGGCCCGCTCTGTAATGGAACCAGTTCTCGTTCTGGGTTCGAGAGGCAGACACCATCTGTATCTGTGACATCAAGCTTAAGACCTTCATTTTGATCATTATTATAGTTTGGGTGTGTAGCAATCATTTAGTTATGCTGCCACAGGCTCTGACTGCTGAGGGACATCCCATAATGCACTGAACATTTTCTCTGCTCTGAATCCTCCATGTATAAATATGACAGTTTGGCATTATAATTATTACACATTTCTCCTTTTTCTGCAGGTCTTCCTGCATAAAAGTTGCAGTAGATCCATATTTCCTGTCCTCTCCACCTCAGCCAGTCGAGGCAGATGGCCGCCCTCCCTGAGCCGGGTTCTGCCGGAGGTTTTGTCTTCCTGTTAGAGTTTTCCATCCCACTGTCACCTCATGCAGCTCAGGATGGTGGAGTGGATTAAAGAATTGGTGCAATCTGTAGGTTTAAGTATGAATTGGCTCAAACTGACGTGTCTGCAAACAGTCTTCAGATTAAATTGTTGTGAATTGGTGCTGTTGTGTAATTACTGGTAGTACACAACACCAAGATACAACCTCACTGACATGTTGGTGTGGTGACAGAACCCAGAGCTCATTTTATCCATCAGAGGTACCACAGTGCTGCCTTTTAAACTGAGAAATGGAAAATAAACCTAATTGTTGTCAATGCTAATTATGTAGCAATACATATTCGACAAGTCTTTCTCAGCAAATACAGTGGATTTATTTACAGCTGTCTGTAAAAGCACTGAGATATTCTCCATAGCAACAGCTACATCCTACAAACCAAAATGCACCTTATAAGAAGAAAAACAGAGCACCCAGTCACTATTCTGGCTTTGAAATCATTCCTCTCTTCCTTTTTCCTTTTAACATCTTCTGTAAAACTCTTTTGAACAACGAATGACAAAAATAGACACAAGAAAAACACACAAAACAACCCAACAACCACAAACATCAGGCTGTAAATGGAAAAGCCTTCATTATTCAGACTTGCTTCAAGTACCAGCAGAGGTAGCAGGTATTTATCGGCTCAAACTCATATTTGCTGTGATTTAAAGACACATGGATGGTTGTCTCATAAACACACTTTGCTTTAATAGCATCCATTTATACACCAGTCCAACAAACAGCAGTCAGATGCTTTGGCTAACATCTGTCTACCTTGTAATGTTGCTGTGTGCATCTTGTTGTCATGGTTGCACAGTTAGCCTTTTTTCTCAAAGTTAAATTTGTTGTTTAGCGTGTGCATTTTGATTGGATGTTCAATATTGCAAAAGAGAATAGAGAAGATACAGAGTGGCAACAGAAACCAGAAAGCTAATCTATAACTCTATAACAAAAAGATAACTGGTAGGATTCATCTCGGAACACCTCGCAGACATCAAACCAGACTTTATGCACAAAGTGGAGAACAGACAAGTAAAAGTTAAAAAGCCACGAGGGGAAACTAAGTGTGCATATCTGTCTACATTAATACATGAAGTCATTCAACAATATCTTATGTGCTATAGTCAAAATAACTTTCTCAACTTAATTTAGCATTGACTTGAAAGCAAAAACAAGTTTTTTTCCATAATTGGTAATAAATACAGGCGTCAGTAAAGAAGTACAGCACTTGTAAACTCATTACATGATCATCACGATGTAAATTACCTAAACTGTGCTTCGAATCAAACCATGTGTGTTTGTGGAGCCCCAATTAGTTTGCCCACATAGTGCAGCTATGAATTGCTCCCTGCTTTGCAGCAGGATTGTGTGCATATTTCCACATGTGTTCATGTGTGTAATTGATCTGATTCTCAGCTAGCTATAAAGGTAGAAAATAAAGCTGAGCTGGCTACAAAAACCCAGGTGTGTGAGGCTTAGCGGGGTCCTTAGAGACACCAGTGTGAGAGAAAACGTCTCTTTGTTCCCAAGTGGCAGATCAAAACACTAAGTGAGAAGAGTGTGGGGGTTTTCAAGACACATGTCAGACAACGTCAGTGTGTGTCTGCGCGAGTGTTGCTGAGAATGAAACAGATCTGATGTGAGGTTTGGTGTCTGTACACCTCACTGAGGGGGTTGAAATTGCAATTCATTGATCTTTATCCCCAAAACATACTCACATGTACAAATAAAATAAGCAGGACATCTGTGACATTTCAAAATGGAATAATTAGGAACCAGTAATCTGATTCACCACCAGTCTCTGAATACGAGAGCAGGTTATCAAAACAGAGTGACTTAAAGCGAGGTGGCAGCTTCAAAAGCAACACGAGGGAAAAGTTATATATCCAGCTGCTTTATATGTGAACAAAGACACAACAAACAGGTAATAAAGCACCATTAGAAACACATCACTGTAAATGCATCATTCCACAAACACTCAGAGAACATGCCAAATGTTTAAAGTGAAACAATGTCATGTAAAAAAACATTAACTGTGGCCTGCAGGTCAGTTTCATCATTTAAAACATTTGGAGCATCATCAAATACAGTATTCAACAAAAGTGTCTCAGGACTGTTACATCAGCCAGGAGCAGGATATCTGTCTATAAAAGATCCAGAGCGGCTCGCCACAGTTTCCACACATTTAAACTGTTATTTAAAGAATAGATGCTACACAGCAGGGAGAGGGAAATATCATTAATCACAGCTAATGCTTTCCTAAAGCAGCAAATACTAAATCAGCATCCACCTTGCATCCTGTTTCATCTCTAAGCTCTCCAGACAGTAGAAGTCAGAATGTAGACTCTTATTTACTGTTTTTATCCCCCCCATTTCCTCCATTATTGTCCTTTTGGGTGAAAGAGCCGTGGTGGGGCGCCATAAAGCAAAACGCAGCTGTCATGTGATGCTCCAGGCTGGAAACAAAGTTGTGAAGAGCTTTTTCTCAGCCTCATAATGCTGCAGGGCAATGACGGTTCCAAGAATGAAGGACAATGTGTCATCAAAACCTTTCAGACGCATAAAAAGTGTTGCTTCAAATAGCTTTTTTTATATAGCAAAACGTGTCACTGTGTTTATTATGCTTTCTAATTTCTATTTTGATTAAAAGATTGGCTTATGAGATTAGCAAATCACTGCAATATTTTCTTACCTATATCCTGCAGTGTCCAGACTTTATTTAAATAACTGAAGTTTTTTTTTTCTTTTCAAATATTTTTTTTAAAAAGTTCAATTGAGACAAAAAAACAAAAATGGGGAATAAACATAATGCAGAAAAAAAACTACAGAATTTACCATTTTACTAAAGTGGTTTATCATCCAGTTTGTGAAAAGTTTCCAAACTGAAGCACAGAGATACCACACAGGTTGGACATTTCAGTACACTGTTGAATAAAATCAAAGATTTCACTGAGCCCCACCAGAAAAAGCACTAAAGGATGGATATCCCAACACATGCAGGCCTCTTCTGTAACTGCAGCCTTTGCTCAGGCACCTTAAAGCTGATAAAGGGTCAGGAGGTCTTACCTGAGCAAGTGGTTGCTTGCAGACAGATGCAGAAGTTCCCCTGCAAGAATAACACATCAGTATGTAATCAGTAGGGCTGATATGGATCAGAACAATTAGTCTGCTGCTGTCAGAGGACACACTACACAAGCACTTTGCTACGCTGTACTTTTCTGATGTCTTTAAATCAAAGTGGTGTTAAAGCCGTAGTAAAATTTACTGTGAATCAAAGTAGTGATAATAATGGAGCAGTTTAAATCCCATTAATGGTGAATAACATTTTAATTTGAAAATGAACAAATTGCTGTAAAATACCTGGTAGAAATACAAAACTTAGGAGGTTAAGAACCAAAATAATAAAAATGTAGACTGAAACGTTGAATAAAGAAGCTCCTTATATTAAATAATCATGCATTGCTGTGATTAGTCGGGTACAAATCTCACCATTTCAGGTAGCAACAAGGCATTAGACCTGTAGCTTTAGTCTGGTGGCTCTTCAAACACAGCACAACAATGGCTGGACATGTTCATCCCTCCATCTCTGCAAACCAGAAAGACAACATCAACAGCTATAATGATGTATGAACAATAATAAAGTGCTTTAAAAGTGTGTAAAGCACATCCATATGTCATTCATCAGATAAAACGTAGGACTGTGGTGTCTGTGAATTGTAGGATTTTATCTGTTTGGTATGAACATGTATATGTGGGGAACAAAGTGCCTTACAAGCACTGCACAGAGACATTTACCCTGCTGCTCACAAAGCAGGAACATGGAGCAGGCTTAGACTGGGATGGTGTCGCCCTCTACAGAGCAAACCAAACCATGTGGGTAAAATAAAACCTCATAGCAGCTGTGTGACAATGCAAAGCTACAGGCTTGCTGTCTATTTTGTCCTCCAGCCTGTGACCAGGCATCAAATTAAATCAGAGCAAAACATAGTGGATTTTATATTATGATAAAACTCTGTTTTCTTTGCATTAAACTTTACTGTTTCTGTGACTCAGTCCCACATGAAGTCAATTCACTGTGCCAAAGACGTGAACATGTGATCCCTTATTGTCCCTTGTTAAACATTAAGGAATCAGTTTTGCTCATTTCCTCATGCATTTTCCTTTTAAAAACACATTAAAACAACAAAAGCCTAAATTAGTTAAGTTGTAAAACAACCACTTAGTGGAAATTAGCTATAAATTTGAGCCAGAACAGAGAGGAGATAAGAGGAAGGACATTGTTTTCCTTCTAGTGGTTATGATGTTACAGAAAGTATTGTTGAGTGAAATAGTTTGTATTGGGAACTAAACATACATATTAGGGCTTAAAAACTACTAATTGGCAAAGTGTGTAACACTGCTCATCTTGTAGTCACACATCCTCTTGTGGAAACAGCCTCCTACAGCACAAAACCTGATTAGGAAGGCCCCAAAGATCATGACACAAGTCTGAATGCCAGTCTTCACACATATGTATCTGATGGGAGCATCAATGAGAAACAAGCTCAAGCTACAGATACCCCACTTAACAACCAAAAAGGTTCAAAACATCTGCTGGTAACAAACCCCTGAGGGTATCCTCTGATACTAAATAACTGGTTAGAAGTGTTTTCTCAATTTTAAAGAGGATTTATTTTAATAATTAATATCTATTTTGAGATAATCATAACATCATTTCTTTATTTAATTACTTGGCACTTACTTTGTCAACTACATTTTGTGTAAAAACATTTTATCCCTACCTGACGAGTTTTAACCTGTTTGCTGCCACATTTTCCTGCAAATGTAGTCATTTTTCTGTGATTGTGAATAAATATCGCTACTAACACGATAATGCGTCACAAAACAAAACAGAGAACAAAACAAACTTCGGAAATATACAGCAATACAGCTTTAAATCAATGCATTTCAACTTTTTCCAGTCACGCTGTTTAATTATTTTTCATTGCTTGCAGCTGAGCGGCGCTCTCGCCGCGCGCTGCATTGTGGGAAATCATAGGACAAAAACAAAGGTGTTTATAAGTTCAAATATGTTTACGTGGCTGTGGGTTACAGGCTCATATCTGATAGGGACTTATTAAATACTGTTAAATTTATTATAAGCATAATAATATATGTCTCTACTGCTGTGATTTTCTAAAAGTGTAACATTTTTATACAGGCAGTTAGGCAGCCAGAAGGAGCGGGGTCCTCTATCCTAGGCCGCCATCTTGCGGTGAAAAAGCGGAACTGCATCGGGCAGAGAGGGGTGGAGACAGAAAAAATCCTGGGGAAGAAAATTCAAACGCTCTTCCTGGAAATACTAGAAAACCCGCCACAACTTCACCACATGACATTTCAGAAAGAAAATGCGACACTCCTTCCCGAAACACCAAAGTACACGCATAAATCTATATATTAGCGTTGTAATCCCTCGACGGCTCAGATGTGACATTGCCCACCGCACTCATGGACGACATTTATGGTTCATGTAGAAAGTGTTTTAACCACAACAAAACGCGATTGCGACATCACAAACTCAGACCTTCCTTCCCGTTAACTATCCCCTTCCTTACCGTACAAAACATGACATCACCAATTTCGGTTTCGCTATGAATTTGTGGGAAACAGACAAAACACAACCAGCTGCAGTAATGAAACTTGAACCCTTATTCGTGTTAAGTTGACTCATTATCAGATATTATATAAAAGGGTACGACCAAATCCCCCTACGAAGAAAATCTAATAACATAGGCCTTATATGCAAGAGTTTTCATCACATTTTGTTATCGTGTCCTATAGGGTTTATTGGAGAAGGACGAAGATGCGCAGTTAGTGTTGTTTTCAGTGTTGGTACAGCCTCACGTGCCAGTGTGTGTAATAGACTCACATTGGGCATTTTGTCTACCTACCTTTTCTCTGCAATCCCCCCAAAATGAGCCTGGGAGGTGCCGCTTGGACTCTTGCTGTTAAAACATTGGGGATCTGCACAGCGGTCCATCTTCTGCGTCCACCCGCAGATGACGCAGCCTTCTAGAAGCCCTCTCCCAAAAGGCACGAGCCCCCCCATTCAACATCCATAACGCGTTTAAGGTGCAAATGTGGTCACGAGAGGAGGGAGAGATACACACCGCACAGACCCAGGCTGAGAAAATGTGTCTGCGCATGGAGGAAAGACAACGACGGACAGACTCACTACTGATGTCGGATATTTGCACAGTCATATCGGGCTTCCTATGGCACAGCTGTTTCCTTCTCTGGAAAAAAAAAACCTTAAATAAAAAAAATAAATGAAACGCAAACTGGTGTAGTCTCCGCGGTGCGCAATGGGCGCAGATTTAAGCTCCATTTCATGGAGAGGAATGTTCCGCTCCGAGCGGGGAATCCTTAAAGAAACTGCGCAGTTTTTTATTCCATTGAAACGGACAGTCTTTCCCTTCTGTCCCCGCTGAAAGGCTCTTTTCCCTCCCTCCTCCTCCCTCCTTCCTCTCCCTTTCTCTCCCCCCCTATGCAGGTTTATTTTCAGTAGAAGAGGCTCGGACATAAACTGCCCCGCCTCTAAAGTCACATTGTACAACTTGCCCAAATAACTACTGTACAACGAGGAGACCGTGTTTTCCACTTACTGGTTCCTGAGCAGCGCGAGGGGGGGCAAGCAACCTCTTAAAGTTGTGTTTGGGGGGGGGGGGGGGGGGGGGGGGGGGGGGGGGGGGGGGGGGGGGGGGGGGGGGGGGGGGGGGGGGGGGGG
>JBAMHV010000005.1:4191410-4203572 GCA_037177535.1 Pseudomugil gertrudae | reverse complement strand
CATAACTCAGAATAGTTTGACACATTTATACTCTCTTTCCACTATTGGTCACAACCAGGCTGGTGAATGATCCAATTTGAATTTGAATACATGTCACTATAGCTCCCCTCCACATCCCACCCAATTAGAGACCACCAGTGTACACACACACACACACACACACACACACACTTTAAACCTGGGTCTGATAAAGAGGCTCTTAAACCCTGAGGAAGTCTGTGTTTGGTCTTTCAGAGGAGGACAATCCTTATTTCTGAACACAACCTTGAACTGTAGTCCCCCCTCCTCCTCCCTCCTTACTGGTTCCCCTCTCTCATTACTGGACCTTTCTTCCTCCCGCCTCACTTTCTTCTGGGTCTTTCTCTTGTTTTCCTCTCCCTCCCTTTCAGGAGTTTGGACTGAGTCCCTTCCAGTGGGGAAGTCCAGGCCTTCTCTGTCCCACAGCGCCAGCCGAGCGACTCCAAACGTCTCGTCTGTGAAGCTTCATTAGAATTCATTTGTTTGAATGGCTTCACTTCTCTTTTCAGCCACTGCCTTCAGATTGAGAAGAGATGCAAATTAGCATAAAATATCCTTCAGCTCACCTTGATTAACTGCAGTATTTGCATGTGTGTGTGTGTGTTTGTAAACTGAGTTTTTCTGCAGGCTGAGACAATTAGTAATAACTGATTACATTTCATATCCAAACTAATTTGTGTTATATGATTACACATAAACTCTCCTTAAATTATTTTGTTTTTTTTTCATTACAGTTAAATGCAGCACGCTTCAACTAATCATTTAATTTATTGTCTTTATTTAAAACATCTGGCAAAGCTGAATCTTGCATGAACAGTATCAGCACATTAAAGTAAGTCGCATTCCTACAATTCCTGCAGGTGAAAGCTTTCAACAGCTTTGTTGTTTTAAGGTAGATTTTCTGTTAGAAATGTGGCTCTTTAAAAGTAAATTGTTTACTGAATCATTCAAATTCTGGTGAGCTTCGACTTATGACAGCTTCCTGTTACGATGCTCCACCAGATCCCATCTCACTGGAGGAATAAAACACGGACAATAAAATGGACAAAGATGTTTTTCAGGAACGACTTCTGTCTTTGGGAATATCTGAGATATTGTGTCATGCCTGGTGATGGTGTGCCTGGTCAATCACATGTATTTTTTATCTGCCATGTCAAACTGAATACATCTGGTTTGTTACATTATTTCAATCTTAAACCAGTCCAGATGTGTTTCCATCCCAAGAAATATAGTTTAGTTTATTTTAGAAGGGGGGGGGGGGGGTAATAATTAAGGATCTTCTGTCCATCTGTCTGCAGCTTATTCAGGACAACAGGCTTCTTGGCAACATCACTGCGGTTATTTCATTTCCACATGTCGGAACCACAATGCTTGATAAAACCCTTTCAGATAATTCTAGATGTACCCAAAGGCCTCTATGCTCCAGAGGAAGGCGATCATGAGGCATCACGAGGCTCCTATAGACATAAAGAAGTAGAGACTGCTATCTGGAGACCCATTTGGATATCTTTGCTTCTTTTATGTCTGAACCTGACAGGAGCTTATAAATACATTTTATTGTTCTGTTTCTATATTTATGTGTGTGATTGCCTGTGTTGAGTGAAGATCAGTCAGGAGTTACTGCTGATGATCAACATCAATATTAGTGGCAGCACATGAGAAAATAGGAATTATAAATGAGGCCTTACATGTTTTTTCTACACATTTGTTGTAAACGTTGATCAATACATTCAACATGATCCCCACTTTCTAGTAGTCTGGTCATATTTACTTTTAAATGCATTTATTCCAGGCGTGTATTTAACACAGATTTTATTTAAACTTCAGTAATGAAAGTGCTTTGTCAAAACTTTTGTACTGACATAAAATAGACAATAGCATGTAATGGCTTATCAAAGTTGGTGCACATCAAGTATTTATGTGACTAAGAGTTTTCTTGCTAACTAAATGGAGCCACAATAAAAAGAGAGAATAAAGATAACAAGCAGAACTTTAACAGATACATTCAAAGTGTCAAAGCTATTATAAAAGTAAAGTTATTATTATAAAGTAATAATAAAGGTGTTTGTTAAAGCTTTCAGTTGTCCAGACTCATGAGAAGCGCAGTCCCTCTCTTGATCCAGTGGTCTGGAGCCACCGCTCCAGCTTTGAGTTCAACACCAACCACAAAGGATGCTTGGCCTGCTCTGCCAGCACGCACGGGGAAGTAGTAGCACGGACACAGGTACATACCTGCACACACACATTCACATGAGAGAGACACATCTGAGTCAGAAAAACCACTTGGAAACGAGCAAAACAATAAACCAAAGATAAATCATTCAAATTAAAATGAAAGAAAAAACATCCAGACACAGTTGGTGGCAAGATGAAAGGAATTCTCTGACAAAAGGTTTGGAATGACTCACTCTTAGACATCTTCTTGCGGTTTTCCACTGGTTTGAAGTGAATGGTGGGCATGGGACACACCATCTGCATGGGTTCAGCTTCCACCAGAAAGCAGTTGCTTTTGTCCCAACCAGCCCCCTCCAAGTACAAACCTCTGATAAACACTCCATCCTAGAGGGTAAAGAGGCAGGAGGAGAGGGAGTGAGCAAACAAGGACAAACAAAGTTAGCTTGGTATAGTTCTGTGTTCAGTTGTTCATCAAAAGGCTTGATTGAATATATTAAATATAACAATATATTTTATTGGGGCTGTTACTGTAGATATTGGCCAATATACCGATTTTGTCCAACTCTATATTTCTGATACCATTATCTCCCTGTACAAATAAAAGAAAAACAAAATAATTTTAGGTAAAAAAAGGTATAACTTCTGCTCTGGAGCAAATCTGATGTCTGCAGAAACTTTGAAATCATTTCAAAATGTGTAAACAAATCCAATTCCAAGCTCCTTATGCTGCAAATAATGAAGCCGTTTGATGACAGCCACAGGAATTATTGGAGTTACCCCATTTTTGTGTAAAAAATGCACAAAAATAAGGCTCTTATGGAAAAAGTATATTAATAAGAACAGACCAACCAACCACATGTGTTTGTTAAATTAGACTACAATAGAAGCCCTGTGTGACACTAAATGAAGAAGAAATTGGGAGCTGAAAGAGCCAAACTCTCTGTTACTTACTCTACTAGCGCCTCTCGGCTGTTTATTGATGAGAAAGGGTTCTCAAACATTTGACCCAAAAAATAAAGGTTAAAAAAAAAGAAAAACATAAAGAGGGAACTGCAGTACCAATTAGTGGGTGATGGAGGTAAGACTAGAAAAGAAGAAGAGAAGCTAGAAGAGAGTTTGAAAAGAAAAGACAGTATGAATGTGTTCAGGAGAAAAGATGCAAATTAAAAGGAAAAAACAAAGAAACTAAATCCTCAGAGATTACCCATAGGAAAAAGAATAGGGGTACATGAAAGCTGCAAAATGATCTGCTTTAACTGAATATATAAAAAGCCGCAGAAATAAAAATAAATGGAAGGATGCAGGACTGACAACTAAAATAAAAGATTCAGAAGTTTTCTGTTTTATGGAAATAATAGTAAGAAAAATGTGTGTACAGGGACCTTGGGTGGAGAAAGAAGGTTGCTGTCTTCCTCAGTGGACACCATAAACTCCCAGGAGAGCGTGTCTACTGATATCTGAAAATCCACACGGTGAACAATAGATAATCTGTTAAACTGATACATCGTTATGAAGTACCTGATATCGGCCAGACAGTTCATGAAACAGAAAACTTATCAGCTAGTACTGAGCTACTGCAGGGAAAAGTTCCTGGTTCCTATGAATTCACTTTATGACATCTGAAATGATGGTGCATATTATACAGTGAGGGACTTTGGAGTTATTCCTGACCAGGATTTGTCCTGGTCCTTTAAAAATGGTTTCTAGAACCGCTTTCTTCCACCTACATAATATTGCAATAATCAGGGACATCCTGTCTCAGAGTGATGCAGAAACATGAGTCCATGCATTTGTTACTTTAACATTGGGTTACTGTAATTCTTTATTTATGGGCTGTCCCAAATAAGCCCCTTAAAGGTCTCCAGCTGATCCAAAATGCTGCAGCGAGGGTTCTGATGAGAACTAGCAGAAGAGATCATATTTCACCAGTTTTAGCTTCTCTTCATTGGCTTCCTGTTAAATTTAGGATAGAGTTTAAAATTCTTCTCCTAACATATAAAGCGCTTCATGACCAAGCTCCATTATATATCAAAGACCTGTCCCAAACAGAGCACTTTGTTCTCAGACTGCTTTGCCAGACTACTTCAGTGTCTCTGAGTAGAATAGCAGGAAGCGCCCACAGCTATCAGGCTCCTCTCTTATGGAACCAGCTCCCAGTATGGGTACTGGAGGCAGACATCCTCTCTACCTTTAAAATCAAGCTTAAGACTTTCCTTTTTAATGAATCTTATAGTTAGGGGTAGTCTAGCCCTCTATGAGTTATGCAGCAATGGGAACATCCCATGTTGAACAGAGCACTTCCTTTTCATTTCTCTGCTCTTTTCTCTCCATGTATAACTTTATGACAGTATTGACGCTATTAAGAGGATAGACAGTTTGATCTGTCTATCCTGTCCTCGTCATCTCAACCGGTCAGGACATAAGGCTGTCCTACCCGAGCCAGTTCTAGCAGGGGTTTTACCTTCCTGTTAAAAGAGACTTTTCCATTGCTCAGTCGCCTCATGCATGCTCGGGATGGGAGATTGAATTGAATCATGAATAATAAATAATTTGTCCTACCATTTTCAAGCAAACGTTTGACATATCTGCACGCTTCGATGCTGCCTGACAAACTGTATAAATCTTCATCTTGTCTCTGAACACTTTCCAGCAGTGAAACTCTTCGTAGTAAAAAGTTTGCTGTTGTCTTTTCTCTTCCTTTGTCACTTTCTTGCTTTCTTTTTCTAATTTCTTCTGATAAAATCCACCTGGTTTTCTTTGATGAATCAAACACAAATCAGCCAATATCTTTATATCCAGATGCTTGATGCACTGAGCTGGAAAACAATGTTTTTTTTTCAGCCCATAGAAACTGCAAGGCAATAATGGCAGGAATGTGTATAATTAATAACCATGTACTATCAAAAAGAGTCAGGGGCGCAGAGTTTTACATGTGGAAACGTATGTATCATTACTCTAACAGATTGTGTCCAACGTAAAAGTTATCTTGATTAGTGATGATAAAAATAGCAAAGGCTCAAAAATGGTCAGAGTGAAAGTGAAGTGTTGAGCAGTGTGTTTGCCAACATGCCTCAAAGTTTTATTTTAAGTGTATCTGTAGTCTCTGATATGTATTCTTTCTTTTTAAGCTGGAGAATCACATTGTAATCTTTAGGAAATCTAATGGATGCAAATAAAAATCTATCAATCTCATCAAGCACTCTGCAGTTGCTGCCTGTGTGTGCACGTGTCTGTGCACGCTCTCACATTGTGTTGGCGAGCAGAAGACTGCAGCACAGCAGTGAGGAAACCGTTGGGAAAGGTAAAGCCGGACAACCAGAACAAGACAGGCGGCTGGGTTGTCTGTGCCCAGTGTGCAAACTGATTGACTCGTTGGCAAAGATCTCTGGTCCATGCTGCCAGAGGCTTCAGGGAGGGGTATGCCTGGAGGACAAAAGAGAAAGAAATGGCAGCTCTGCAGTCATTTCATGCTTCCAGCTGTTGGCAGCTTCTCACAATGGGTAAAGTTCCACATAATGCTGCTGTACTGTGTCTTGTCAGCACAAATATATGCATGGATGGTGCATGAGACCTGTGAGAAAATTGAGGCCTATCTCAAAATTCAAGTGAGTGATGGACAGATACAATGAAATTATGCAGCCATTTTGCATTCATTATAATGTCGGCTTTAAGGAAAATGACATAAATCAGGTCAGATTAGAGCAGCTTTACTGGAACAGTTTAGCTACTGAGGACCTTTATAAATTTCACCAAGACAACTTTTGATTTGTTGTTCAATAACAATAATTTAGTAAATAAATGAATTATGAGTTAAGATCTAGATTCAAAGATATACGCAATAACAAACCTGGCAGAACAGCTTACACAGAGCTGTCTGTAGTTTGGAGAGGGAAAGAAATCAAAGTTGGGCTGTTAATGGTGTGTTTACCAGTCAAATGAGGTCACTATTGTTTCAGTAGATGTTTGATAATGTTAACTAGAGAGTCTATGAAGCAGAATGCCATATTTTTAGTTGTGGTCTCCTGAACGATCTACATGACAGTCTGTGGCAGACCTTTAAAAAGTATGTTGTCATGAAATCAAGCAAGTAGTTTTAATTTTACTGTTTAGATCTGACTATAGCTGGATGTAGTTGCTAAAATTAAACCTGTTTTATCATTGTAAGTGCTGTACTTTCAGTTTGTTGCTTCAATAACTTTCTAGACCCTCACAGACCTGAGCTGGATGTTTGATTATTGAGGGCCGAAGGCTTAAAATATTTTTAAGTTTAGCTTTACTGATTCATTATATATCTATTGTACCCACGGGCCTCAAACAGAAACCCATACGCAGACAAAACCTTGTGAAGAAAACAGACACAAAATGGGAAAGAGAGAGAGAGAGAGAGAGAGAGAGAGAGAGAGAGAGAGAGAGAGGTAGCCGGGCCAAAATTAAAGCTATGATTTTGTGAGCTCAGAATTAATGATAGGCTACTATGCCAAGAAGGGGTGGAGATGAGAGGGATGGAGGGATAAATAAGCAGGATGGAGAGTCAATGAGGGGCTGTTGCTGCTGTGACAACATGGAGCGTGCTGAAAGAAGGTAGGTAAGAACAATATTTAAAAAGAAAAAGATACGAGAGAGATGAAGAAAAACAATGAGACAGTTTTAAAAAGTTAAAAAAGTAAAAAAAAAACAGATAAGAAGAAATAAAGGATGTTATTGTCTAGTTTACAAACGGTCAGTAGAATAGAGACGCTCAGCTGGAGGCAGCAGACTTAATGGCTATCCAATATGCCTATAAAAGCAAATGCACACACACACACACATACACACACATAGAGTAAATTGAGCAGTAATAAGCTGCTGGCTGGAGCACAATAAGCTCAGGGTCTTATTAGGAAAGTGAATCGGGTCTTGGAAGGTTTACTTTGCTTATTACACTACGATTAGTCCACAGACTCTGGCTTTGTTCTGGATATCAGGGCCAAGGTAAGCCCAGCTTCAGAATGTCCACACAGACATACGCACACGGACAGAAAAAATACAAACATACGTTTACCGCATTCGGCATATACATTCTTCTGAGAACTTGAGACACTTTAACATAAACAAACTGTTCGGACCACCACTGACTCTCTCTGTCTCTCTCTCACACACACACATACACACTTTTGTAAATCTATTCAAGCCCTTTGACCAAGGCTGACAGCCCCCTGTGTTGTCTCCCTACTGTAAAGAGCGGTCCAGCGATAATGAAGCCAGAATGAACAGAATCACAGCTGGAATGCTGCCAGAGTCCATCAGAGTGTGTGTGTGCCTGTGTGAGTGTAGTTTAACAGCCCAGAACAATAAGTGTGTGTCTGTGTAGTCTAGCAGGGTGATGTATAAATACACCTTTAATAACAGACCAATGAGTGAGTACAAAGACATGCCAGCAGCTGTTTTTTAATGGCTGAAGGATGATGACTAGATTAGTGTTGATCAGATCACAGTCTCATTATTAATATGCAAGACTGAACTGGAAATATAAAAGGTCTCTGTTCACTGGAAGCATCACTGAAACAGTATATCTCTCTGAACAAATCCAATATGTTGCTGTTACGTCACTGCTAAACTATGGAAACAGACGCATTACACACAAAGCTTGCAAACACACATCAAAGCATTTTGGTAGTTTTAAGTGATACCTCAGATGCTGAAAGATATAACCAGTGAGACAAAATAATGTGTTAGGAGGTTGCCCTGTGTGGTTTTGCACCTTCTCCCACAGCGGTGGTACTCGAGCATCATAGAGGCAGTTAAAGGTCTCCTCCATGTTAGGTGACATCACCACTAAGCCTTTGATGCCCTTCTCCAGCTCAACCAAAGACGAACTGAAACACAATGATGAGATAAATTAGCAGCAGCAATCATGCATTATGTGTTCCTATATGTTGCTATTAATTCTATTTGAACCTGCTGGTGCAAATCAAGGTATACTGCAGGTACTCGGCCAAATGAGTCAATACAAAAGAAGCACACAACAAAGAGTGTACACACATGACGGTGTCCAGTAGAGCGTTGTATCTTTGGATCTCTTGCACCAAAACCACATTAAGAGGTGAGGGGTTGTCTTTAAGGAGGGTCCGCGTACCCTCACAATTAATCAATGCTGGTATTTTCCCATGGATGTCTGCCAAGAGCTCCAGTACCTACAGAAGCAGATGTGATTGGTTTAATTAGACTGGATGGACATCTAACAGTATAACATTTACATTTTAATATAAAATGCAAAAAAAGTCATGGTCCAGGAACATAAATGTTTGGGGAAAAAAACAACTGGATGGTGAGACATAAATATAGTTACACACACAGAGAACCTGCCTTTCAGCACTTCTGAGGGTTACTCACATCTAAATTCACATGATTTTTATAGTGTAATATTATCCATTTTGATCTCAAGAAGCAATATTTCACCCTAGAAAACACCACCTAATGTTTTGCAACAGGATCCTCTTGAATTCAAGATGTATCTGATTACACAGATGACTATTAGACATGGTTATGGAACCAAATCGATGTCCTGAATAGATGTATCATGATCATCATGTTAACTATTCCAACCTTGCTTTAAACTTGACCGTTGCACTGACAATGCCTTCCCTTAGTTTCACTTACCTGATTACCACATCAGTCTCTTCCAGATGAGCAGAGAAAGATCACAGTTAAAACATTGAGAGGGATCTATTAAAGCTTTAATCATATCAACGATGACTAATTAAGTTAGATGATAACCTTAATACATCCTAAGTTCACTGGCATGGCTCACATGAAGCAAAGCAGAAACATGATCAGTAAATGCCTTTATAACATATAAGTATTTATAACATTTCATATGCAAACCAATTAGCAAATGCAAAAAATATTGTGTGTTGTAATGGTTTAATTTCTCAGAAAAAGAAAATGATGTGTTACAGAAATGTCTGTTTTTTCTACTCTTCCTTTCAGTTGTAGCACATAAAAGGAGGCAAAGTATGATCATGTCATTGAAAAACTATTGTAGATGTGGAGGAGGGTAATAGCTGGTATTTTTTGTTTCTATGTGTACAAAACCCATAGTCTCACATGTTATGTTATACTTTTGTTATGGTATTGAGTGAACGCCTATAATTGTGTCAACTTTATCTCCTAAGTGTACCTTATTGTGATTTTCAGCAGTTACTGAGCACCTAATATGCCCCCAGCCTCCAAATCCTCACCATGTCCTCTCTAGTGGGCCTGGTCCCAGTAGTGACAGCGCTGGTGACCTGGGGTTGCAGCGAGAGCAGGATGTCAAACAGCGTCCTGGTCTCAGCAATCTGACTTGCAATGTCCGCATTTAGGTGCTGACCAAACACCTCCGGATGCTCTGTGGGTGGCAGTATGTTGATTTGTTCACTATATGTAGATGGAGGACCATCCTTGGGAATAAAATAGAAGGGTAGGATTGATAACCTGCAGGGAAAAAAAGAATAAATGTGAGTTGTATTTACAAATATCAGTGTAAAAATAAGCAACAAAACAGCTAAAATAAATAAAATACATTTGCCTTCAACCATCTGTATAACACACATGATGAAAAGCTTACAGAACAGAACCTAACCTGTGATACTGCTAATGCCCTACCTCTTTATTTAATAGCTTCCATGACAGTCAATCCACTTATTAAATTAAAAAAAGTGTTTTGAAAAAGCTGGTAAGAGAGTGTTATTTACTGTCACTGCAAAGGCCCATGACCCAGTTTCCCAGTACATATTATTTTCATCTGACCTAATGTAATTCAAGAGCTGCAATACAAAGCCCGTGGATGAGGATAAGGATAAAAATAATTAGCTGTCTGAGTACTGAGGATATCTCAATCAACATTTTAAGCTAAACTGCATGCAGTGCTAACGTGCTAATTGAACTGGAGGACACACGTGGGTCTTAAACACAGCTTTTCATAACTATCCTGGCTGTCATTCTCCCCGAGTATCATAGATGTTTTCTTCAATATTCCTGAGAGTGAATGTTTACTAATGAAGAGTCAACATAAAATTTGCAAAACAAGTTAAAAAGAAGGGGAAGGGACTAAGTTTCATGTCTGTTTGTCTTGTAGTAATATTCTGGCTGCCCTCTTGGTGGTGCTAGCACTCTGTGAACAACAACAAGCTTCATCGAGTTACAGGTTATTTCCTTCTTAGAGAAAAAACATTATAAACAAATTACATGAATTTAATGGAAACACTCCTGCAAACATATAGTTATGCAAACATGTTTAATTAGGCAAAACCTTAAAGATGCATCCACCTGTGTGTTACAGTGCCTTACTTAAAGAATGGCTGGGTAATAGCAGCTTCACAGAAGTAGTCATTGATGTACGTTGTTAAAAGACGCCTGTCCCAGTCATCTGTGACATGACCACCATAGATGACCCCAGCAATGAGGTACTTGAGTGCATCCCAGGGAATTTCTTCATATTTATCCAGGTACAGACACAGCAGACTCTCACTCACCTAGATGTAGACAGACATTGATATTAGGATGTAAATTCCCTCAGTGTGATAAGTAAAAATGCCCTGAAATAGACTGAAACAGTGAGGAAAAAATGAAAAGAATTACATATTTAATAAAGTATGTCAGATTCAATCTTATCTGTGTGAAATAAATCGCTCTGAAATAACAGTTGTTGATTGTTGTTTATATCTTTCTGCCTGTCACAGTGTAACAGTAAACTAAACAGACATTATTTGATAGTGTAATAAGGTCTAAGATTATCTTTCAGTCTAAGATAAATCTATACTGGCAGTTAAGAACAAAATCACTACCGCCTTCAAACCAGTCAATTATTTTCATCCATCACTGTAGACCACTACGTAGGGATGACTTTCACTACATCATTCAGCAGCTGTTGCCAGGAAAAAACAGAGTTTAGTGTGAACCGTTTTGGAAAATAAATCAAAATGCTCTAATATTGCAATTTGGTTTGCAATGTAATATTTTCAATCCCAGCTTCCATTTAGTGTTCATGCATAAATATACGTTTTACATGAGATGAAGGATCACCACACTGGATCAGACTATGAACTCTTTTAACACTAGGTCTTAAAGTTGAGACATGAACAGCTTCATTTACTGCAACATGTAACCTGTGGCCAAAACATTAGAATAGGTTCAGACTTTGTCCTTTTAGTAAAATAATAGTCTGATGTTATTCATTTTATTTACACTACAGCGTGCCATTGCACTACATGATTTCTCCTATTTTACGCAGCGAGTTCTACCTCAATGCCCACACACACATGCACACAATGTGAGCACACACTCAGGTAGGTACACACCAACCAGCAGAAAGCTCATGTTGGAAAATCTGGGCTTCATTTATCTGAAAATCGAAAAAAAAAAATCACTGTATTCAGAACTGTCCTTGGGAGATAAAGTTGGAAGCTCTCCTGTTATACTGAAAAATACATGGACATCATGGAGACACCACTGAACAAGCTGAATTTACCATCATAGAAGTCGTTTCTGAGTTGTTTAAGGGCTTAAAATCGATCAGAATTTCTTTACAGGTGTTATTTATGTCAATGAGTTATATGACATCTGAACTTTATGTATATTTAGAGGGATACTATCTTCTTACTTTTCATCAAAACATTTCACAAGGTCAGGGTTGTAAATATTTCCTTGTGAAGTAGGAGATTTGAGTTGTATACAGGAGCGGCTGGTATAAGTGGGTTAACAGGGATTAGACCTCCCTGGATGTTTCAGAAAAGATGAAAAATTATACATTAATGAAATTTTTTTTTTTAAATGTGAAAAGGTTGTTCTAATTCTTGATTAACCGACAATACCTAGAGCAAAACTAATAATAACACAGAGCAAAATTTAAACAAAAAACACTTAATTTTTTAAAATGGGCTAATTATTTACAGCCCAAGCGGATCAACACAGTTTCACTGGACTCTGCATGATTGACAGGTAGTGTGA
>JBAMHV010000005.1:4163842-4191310 GCA_037177535.1 Pseudomugil gertrudae | reverse complement strand
GACCTAAATCTTGTATATTGTAATGGGACACTTTTATGTTAAAATGAGGTCCGTTTGGCTCAAAAATATATGTTAGCTTTCCCACTCAGTGTGACCACAAGCTGTCACTGGTTGTATGAAATGGGGTAGGGCCATGTGAGTTTATACTTCCACTCACTTCTTTTCATACTTGGCATTTCTGAATTCAAAACTATGAAAAGGAAAAGTCAACTACATCTTGGCTGCAGTTTTACACCCAGTTACTTTGTCCTCTCTATGCTGTCTTCCTGCCACTGCCTCCTCTTCCTCCTTATCACCAATGGTGAGTGTGGATACTAAAAAGCCAGCATGAGGACAATGCAAATCTGAAGTAAATATATTTGAGGCTTTTTTTTTGCTTGTTTATTTCTAGTATTTCTAGTAAAGTTAGGGAGAAAAGTGGTAGATAATAGATGGATATTTTTAGTATACATTACTGTTTCTGACTGTATCAAATGGAGCTCAAACCTCAAAATCAGAATCATTGAAGCCATAGTCAATGTTCCAACCCAGCTGCTGAAACTTCTTTCTTTCCAGCAGGATGCTGTGAAAAAAGCAGAGGGAGTAGAGCAGCCTCCTGTAGGGCAAGGGTCTTGAGCAGCAGCTGAACTTAGCCTCTGTCACCAGCTGGTACAGACGCTTCATGTTGGCTTTCACACCCTGAAGACAGCAGGGTCAGAGGGTGTTAGAAGCATGGCTCAAAATAAAAACAAAGCAGGTGAATAAGACTAAAAAATACAAATGCATGCCCATACATAACCAGGTAAACATGTATGAGAGCTCATGCACCTTTGGCGGTTCAGTGGTCATCTTGATACCAGCCTGCAGGATGGTGATGGGAAATTCAGGGTGTGGTGAAGAGCTAAGCCAGAGTCTGAAGTTTGGATGGGGTTTCTGCACCTGCAGCTCTTTGATGAGCTTGTCCAGTTCAGGCATCCATGAAAGGGAAAGATGACAGTTTGCGAGGAACACCCAGTGACCTGAACAAAGAGAAGATATAGGCTTCAGTAACCTGTTAAGCTAGCTTATGTCATCTGCAGTTATGTTTGTATGTTGAAATAATCTTACAGTGACCATTAAAGAAAGGAATATTCTATCTGCAAAAGTGACGATTAAAACTCAGAAAGCATTAAGTTTTTACCATTCTTGACTCCTTCCTCTATCATTTTCTTGGCAATGGGTGCCTGTCCCTGGCCCAAAGAGAGTGCGTGGAAGTCATTGCTCATGCCAGATGATTGTGCAAGCTGCAGCAGGAGGCCAGTAGGATCCACTCCGGGAGACAGAACAAAGATCAGAGGAGAGCAGCTGGTGGATTCTTCCACAACCTGAGTTAGAGCAAGTAATGGCAAATTAGTGAGAAAGGCTAAAAAATGAATAAACTGAAAAATAACGGCACTCTGAAAGGTAACACTCTAAACTGAACAAATAAGAGGGATTCAATGAATAACGGTTGACACTTACTGCCTTCATGTTGAGAGCTGGTGGCTCCACAAAACGAGAGCCGAGGTGCCTAACAATGAAGGCAGTGATGCAGGAAGAGACACGATCAGGCCGTAGAGATCGCACTATCAGCATCTTCTTAAAATTGTTACAACTACTTTCCAAATCACCTAAAAGAAAACACATAGAAATGGTAAGAAGCAAGCGTACTTCAGAACTCTACATTCATAACGAGTCAGAATTTGCCAGATCTAAATGCATAAACACACGAGGTATATTGCTCCTAATTAGAAGAGTTTTCCATCCATCTCCTGCTAAACATACACACCTGGTAATGGGGCAGTTTCTGGCTCAGAGCTGGTGAACCAAAGGTTCCAGCCTCTACGATAGTGTTCAAAGGAGGCTGCAATGCCACGGAAGTTGGGCAACTTATCGAGCTCTGTGATGTTGTCCCAGCTGGAGTCTGCCAACCAGCTGGCGCATGGATTAATAATCTGATTCTTCTTATCAAGTACCTAAAATTAATCAATTAATCATGATTGAGAATTTCTTTCCATTGGTGTATTAACAGAAAATTAAATTACCCACACATTAATCATATAGAATCGGATAATTACCATTGAATTCACAGGTGAAGAAAGTGTCTAATAACTTATAAGATCCTTTGTTTCACCTGTGAATTCATAATAACTGATGATTTCCTTTTGGACTAAATCTAATGAAGCAATAATTCTTGTCTTACAAGTCCTCCTCGAAGGAAGAAGCTGTAGTCCTCCATGTTGACCTCGCCAGCCACCGCTAGGATCTTGACACACATCTGGAAGCTGAAGAGCAGCTTATGAACTTCAAACAGACCACGACATGCGTACCTGCAGGAAACAACACATCAGAGGTAGAGACACAAGTTAACAGTGGCAAGTTTGCAGAGTAAATACATTTTAGTTGTTGGGATCAAACGTTTAGAGATAAATTTAACATTATAGGACCTTAGTTCAAAATAGTTTAGCATTTTTATAAAACAATGACTCCGTTTCCACAAAGAGTCGTCTTATGATGCATCTTTCCTGACCTGTACACTGCATATGTGTGGTAGTCATTCAGGTTGGCAATCCGTTCCTCCAACTTGTTACTGTGTTTGCTGTTTTTAATGCTGAGGTTGAACAGGTTGATGTAGGAATCCAGGGAGAACTGATACATGGGGTCAATATTACCCATGTCACTTAGAATAAAGAAGAGGATGGAGGCTCGCTTGGCACACGGACGGTAAGCCTGTTAAGAAAAGAATATCTCTCAATTTAAGCTTGAATTTTATTTTCAACTACTGTAATGGAAGTCAGGGTTGGTATCACGTATTTTCCAATAAATCATTTAAGCTAAATACTCCTTTTAAAAATGACAATTTGATTAAAACTAATAATTCCAGGTCTTATGAAGATCACTACATGACCAGAGCTGAAATCCGATCTGCCCTCCTTTCTGACCTCTCTTGCAGAGTCGATCTTGAGCTCAGTCTGTTCACTGCTCTCCAGATGCTCTGAAACTTCGGTGGCTGTCACTTTGGACGTCTGCAGGGTGTTTAACAGCTGCACATCATCCAGCAGAGAACCAGTGGTCTCATTCAGCAGTCTTTTTGAGCAAATGAACATGGAAAAACCCAGAAAAAAAATGTTACCTAAATCTTAATATGCACCAAACAATGCCTACAAGAGCAAGAATAAAAACCAACACAGAACATTTGTTTCATAAATATAAAAGGCAAATTACACGTTTTTTTTTAGAAGAATTACTCAAGGCATTCATCACAACCAGGAAGAGGGAAATGCAACTACAACAGCTGCTATTAAAGTTAGACAGTGGATTTTCCCAGAGTTTAAAGAAAAGGTCTGAAACAGCTGGCTGTACAACCTGAGAATCTCATCCTCCAGATCCTGCAGGTTTTTCTTGCCAGCAGCAATACTGATCACCAAGGAGTCCTTCTGTTGTTCCAGCTCTGGACGCTCTTTACGCACCACAATTCCCAACAGCTGGTCTTCTAGACCCTGCGCACAATGCACACAAATCCCAAACTGACATTTTAGGGCAGTATGTATTACTGTGTGCGCACACCAAAGAGCCTCAGGCACAACACACTCATAAAGGAAAGACAATGAATAAAGAAAGTGCACATTCTGTGCCGCACGTTCACACACCCACCTGCTCCTTGACAGCAAAGTTGACTATGGTAGTCTTTGAGGAAATCTCCGGTGTGTAGTGTGGATTTGAAAGCTTGGTGGTGATGTACAATCTGAACTCTGGATTGTATTCTATCTCTTTGTCACCCAGCTTCAACAACAACCTGCCACCTGGGGAGTAAATAATACAATACAAATAAAAACACGATGCACAGAATTTTTACCTCACGTTAGGGTCTGAATTTGCTGATGTATCGTGCATGTGAGGGTGTACGTCAGACCTATACGTGTCAGTGACTTGTAAAGAACTGGGTTGAGAGACGGGTCAAGCTCCTCCTGGACATTCTGCAGCAGAACAGGATTCCCAAACTGGATGGCCTTTTCCAGCACCCGCAGGTAATCTGACATTTGAAAGTCTATTACTTTTAGACCCTGGAAATGTGATGGGGAAGAGAGAAAGACAAAAAAACAGTGTCATACACAATCACACAAAATATCAGATCTTTTTCTAAATCTAAACTTTACATAAATCCTCAACACTGAATGCATTTTTTCAAGCCTCAAAGTAAACCACAATTCATTACATTTATTTGTGAAACATCACCACGCCAGTCTAGCTCTCACCTTCTCCATTTCCATATTTTGAATCCACTTAAGAGCTTGGCCTTGAGGGTCCACTATCAATGGCCATCTTTGAAAAGCAGGGAAGGAGAAAGATGGGAAAATATAGCAAACCAGTGCATTTTGGCTCAGCTGTGGTCTAATATATATTCTGTTTACTGACCGGTTTCCACGCGTGATGATTACTCCATTCTCAGTAGAGAAAGCATCAGAGGGCAGGCCCTGCATATTCCAGTCTCTCACTGATGTCGCGTTGGACATATAAGCCGAGAAACTGAATTCGGGTGAGCATGAGATTTGTAAAACCTCAACCTTTAAATTATCCAAGTTATCCAATTAAGGGGGAAAAAGATAACAATAGGAAATTAAATGTAAATCTAAAATGTATTTAAAACAGTTTTTTTCTATGTAACATTTCAAAAGGACACTACATATTTCCAGTCATTTCATTACATGTATGAATAGATATATGAAGCAGAACTACAAATGTTTTGTTTCAACTGAACTATAGATACAGAAATATGTTTCCAAAGTACGTTTGTGTGTCAGACCTCTTTCTTCCAGATGGCCAGCAACTCATCTCTATAATTAGACAGGAAGGGTCCCATGTAAGACAGGAAAGATGCTGCTAGCAAACAATCTCCAACAAGATATCCCATGGTTTCCTCAAGGTCCTGAGTTATAAAAACATAGATAGATAAATATTCTTGTCTGGCATATAGTGTGAGAGTCAGATTAATTTATTTAAAGTAACACCACCAGAAAATGGTGACTTGTAAGATCCAAGTTTTAAGTTAATAACTGTTATCTAATATAAGTGTGCATGTATGTAGACCTCCTGTAGGGCACCACAGTTCAGTAAAATATAGCAAACATTTTTTAAACTTTCAGAAGCTTAGTATCAGACCTGTCCATGTGTGCATGCATGTGTATGGCTTACAGTGACTCTCTCATTCCATCGAATCCTCTCTCCAGCAAGTCCTGTTACAAGTTTGTCTGCTCGATCCAGTTTCACCTCCATCTCATCTGCTTTCTTTCTCAAGCTCTCCTTCATAGCCAGCTTTTCACTATGTTTGTTTTTCAGCTGATCCAATTTTTCCCCCAACTGCTCACACACAAGCAGAGCATTACTTAAAGAAAACAACAATAAGGGTGTTACTAAATGCACTAAGTTTCATACCTCAAACAGTTTGGATTGAGCACTAGCCATTGCAGCTTGTTTTTCTGCAAGCTGGGCCTTAGTAGCATTCAGCTGGACCCTCTTTGGTTCAACATCCCTGTAGATATGGCCATAATCCTGGGAAGGCAGAATACACAGGCATGGATAGACATTTGTTTTATATTTTTCCTGATATGTATTGGTTAAAAGTTGAGATCTCACTGTTTTAGGATGGCTCATTTGTTATGTTTATTTAAATGAATTGTGTTACTGTTTGCATCTCGTTATGGATTTAGCTTTTTTCTATATGCACAACATAACTGACTCTGGTAGTAAGCAATAATGAAATGATGTATGTGTGAGCTTATGTGGTATTTGTAAGCATGTGAGTGTATGTGACCGTAGGTTAGAAGCTGAGAGACCCCCTCTTACCGCCATAGCTCTGACCCACATGCAGAGAGACTTGGCAGCTAGGGATACTTTGCCAATGATCTCTGGCTGGAAGTCTTGTTGTCTGCAGTAATGGTCAATCTTCTTCAAAATCCGGTCTGATATGTTATCCTTGTCAAAATTAATTAACGTCTTGATGAAGTTGGACTCACCTACCAGAAACAGTTCAGGATCACATAGAGGTTAATTCCACTGCAATGGCTGCTTATGTTATTCAAAAGAAGTGTGTAGTGAAGAATTAGCCCTGCATGTTTAATGATATGCAGTAATATTGAACATATTAACAATACTGCCATCAAAATGATGATTTGTTTTTATTTTACTATTTTGATTCAAATAAACTATTAAATAACATAAAATACATTTCCAATCACCCTTTTCACATGTTATATCTTTAAGTTTTCCTTGATTTCTCTTAAGAACATACTCTTAAATAAATTCTGCCTTTTTTCTGCCTCTCACCCAGCTGCCTTTTGGCCTCAGCCCACGAAGGCTCTTTGACCAAAAGGGTCATGACAGCCTGCATCACCGTCTCCACCAATACTGGAGGACGGCCATACGACTTGATCTCCGTCATATCCTTTTTATTCAGAGACCCCAGAGCCTGTGAGGCAAGAGGAGACAATGTGTGGATGTTAAAAGTGACAGACATGTTACAAACAGAATTGAGGCTTACTGGATTAGAGCAGCCACCAGCACAAAGATCTACCTTGAGGGCTTCTTCTAGGGCAGGCAGTGCTTTGTCCAGTTCTCTTTGTGCATTTTCAGCCATGGCTTTACACTCTAACTCTTCTACTGCAATTTTTTCACCATGAGCAGTCACCATCTAAACACAAACACAAATGAATAAACTCCCTGGCTTCATTCCTGTAAAACAACTACAACAAACTTTGCAAAATGCCAAATGTCTTAATCTAATGTCACTTTAATTTATTTAGTCATTTGTGTGCTTGTGTAGGTGAAAGCCTCCAACCTTCCGCTGTTCGTCAGCTTCTCTCTTTTGTTGTAAAATGACAGTCAGGAATTGGTCACACTGCTTCTGGAACTCGGCCACCTCTGACTTTGAATCTTCGAGTTCTACAGACATGACTTTCACTTTCTCCTGTGTGTCACTGATTTTTAAAAGGCCGTTACGCAACTTAGTCACTTGCTCCCCTAACTCACTGCGTTTCTCTGCCAACAGCCTGGATGGAAACATGCATAAAGTAGATTTGAATAGAATCAGGGGGCGTTTGGTAGATGTAATTGACAGTCCGATAGACAGAGGAGAAATTAGAGGTTAAAATCAATCATCTTAATCCAGTTTACCTTATTTTCTGTTGCATGCTACCCAAAAATTGTTATGTATATTGTGCATATACTTAGGAGCTAAACCAGGGTAAACTCAAGTGTATTATTGTTAATAACCTATATGCTAAAGACACATGAAGAATATGGATGTGTGTGAAAAAACAGTGAGGTAACAAAAATAGAAGGAAAATAAAAAGGCGCCTACTTCTTATATCCAGACACCAGCTCCAGATAGTTGGTGGGTGTTACATAGTTATGTCTCCTCAGCTCCAACTTCATCCTTTCGGAAACTTGTGCCACTGATTGGTGTGTGGTCACAAAGATACTGGCAACCTTTGTTCGAATCTACATTATGCAGCAATTGTATAACATGTTGATGAGGTTAAACTTTAAGAAATAATTGTATTTAAGCACACTCCCTCATGAGAAATATTCCAATTCTGTGTGTCCATGCCTCACCTCCTCTAATGAGCCCAGCTCCAGACCATCCAAGTACCTCTCAGCAACCTCCAGCAGGGCGTCTTTGGGCCAGTCACAGAACCAGTCAATAGTGGTGCAGTTGACAATTGCTGGGAACTGGAGGATGCGGTTCCTGGCGTAGGACCATAACAAAAATTCAAATTCAGATATATTTTATGCTGCACAAAAAAAACTGGAAATATATTTAGCTGATGGAAAGATAAGGAGGAGATATTTCTCCCAGAGCATATGTGTGCGTCAAAGTAATGGTTTTCTGCAACAAACATTGCCTCTTGGTTCGTTAAAAACTGAAATGTTTTAGCCATTGTGACAGAAAAGCTCTTAGCAGGTCATTTTGAATGAACCTTTCTTTAGTAAGGGACAGCAAAGTTAACACGCCACATAGTAGAACAGGCCACTCGGAGAACGGTGATTAGCTCTGGCAATGTGAATGCACTAGACCTGCCAGCCCAATTAGCAGCAGCATGTGTGAGCCCCACAAAGCTTGAGGGGGAAGAGGTGTTTTGTTATGAATAACAGTGTTTACAGTTACAGCGAGTCTCTGAGTTTATTTGCTCATGATGACTCACAATTTACTGCACCCAATATAACCCTGAAGCACTATTACACAGTAATAAACCAGTCAAGTACCAGCATACTTAAATTAAGTTTATCAACGCTCTGTGAGTTAAATTTAACTGCAAATAGATAACACTATTTATATTACTTACATTCACCTATATGGATCAAAAGAAGTGGAAAGTTTATCATTCTTACTTCTTTCTCTGGACACAATATACTATGGTATTCAAATGTATGCTACATAAAGAGCAATAAAATGCACATTGTTTTCAGTTGTTCAGTTATTCTTTAGAAATAATGTGTTGGAAGTTATAATACTGAACTTCTCTTTATGAAATACAGTCCAGTTCCAAACTTATTGCAAATCCAAAAAGTCTACCTGAAGGCTTCTCCCACTGGGCTCATACAGAGCACTATGTGCAGGTTGTTCCGGACTCGCTCGATCAGGTAGCTGAACAGGGATTCAGGAGTTTCCAGCACATTTTCTTTTCTGGCAATCTCTGACAGGGCATTGCACACCTACACACAGACAGATAGCAGTGACAGCGCGTGGCTCATCAGAGACTTGCAGAGGAGTTTAACTGACCAAAATTGTATTGTGTTTTGACATTTTAACTGCTCTAAATTAAACAGAGCATAGAAACAGACTCTTGACAGCAGGCAGATAGAAGGACAAGAGAGCAGAACGTTTTGAAGACTATTACGAACCTCAACAAACTCTTCCTGCTTGTAGAGGTTAGGCACCTCTCCAGAGCTCAGGATGTTATTGATGTCTTCCAGGAAGGATTCGTCTACAATCTGGGTATCACTGTACAGAAACACTGTGGGCTTGTTGTCCACACCAGTCAAGCGGTATAGTTTCTTAATATCTGAAAGGAAAAACAGATAAATTGTGGATTAAACCAAATAAAGAAGGGGCTTTGGTTTACTTTGCAGATTTAAAATGATTTCACAACAGCATGTTTTCATTTGCTGAAATACCTGAGAAGGTAATGGTTGTGTAGCTCACCTTCTCTGAACTCCTGTTTGCGATACTGCTTAGTGACTTCCACCTGAAACACCTGGTACTCACAGATGAAAGCTGCTATCTTAGAAAGACTCTGCCTACCAGAACCTCCAATGCCAATCAGAAGCATGTTACCTCTGAGTTGACTGATTACACGTGCAACACGGGTTACTGCATAGGACACAAAAAAACACAGGTTATTAGATTACATTTTCACAAACCCTTTAGTCACAATTACCTTATAATTACTTTTACAACACAAGTGACACTAATATTCAGATCCTTTGCGTACCAATCACTTTGTATTGAACATTAATATTATGTGGATTGAGTTTATTGAACTTCAATAGGTCCTTGATTACCTTCAGCTGAATAGATTTAGATACATAGTAATGCACGGCTCTTCATTTGGTGACTGACAGTAGTGTATAGAGTTCAGTTTAGTGCTGAGAGGTCCTTTCTATTTAAGCTACAGGGAGCCTTTTAGCAGCACCCCATACTGTGTTTTTAAAAGTACTTTCAGAATAGATTTTATACATATAGCAGGGAAACTGAACACAATAAAGCCACATTGGACCCCTTTTCTTCTTCTCAGCATTGCTCTAAATTGATTGAGATGAATGTCGTGGTTTGACTGGCATGAACTTGTAAAGCACTTTCACATTACCCTTTGCTAAGAAGTTCGGATGAGAATTATTCACATGTCAAATTTAATTGATATGTTTTTTGACCAGAAAGCGACAGGACAAAAACAAGTGACAAACTTCAGTAACACGAGTTTGAGATTATGAAGAATTCCTCATTTCTGTTTCACAGTCATGAAAAGTATCAAAGTACTGTAAATGATTGGTCTAAAGTACATGTGGAAAAAATCTTTTATGAACAATGTGAGAGCAAAGTAAGGTTTTACCAAAGTAGACTATAAAAAATTAGAAATGAAGAGGGAGGACAAACACAAACTGAATTTTTATTTCAGCCTTGACATTTTTAAAGGTAATATTATGTAATTTCAAGTAAAGCATTGATCAAATGCAAACTGGCTGACATGTAAATACTAATACTAATGTAGAACTGCTCGTGACAGATTTATAATAAAGTTTCAAAGTGTTTGCAGATGAGATAGATTGATCACAACTGTTGCTGTTAAAATAATGTTAAGGTGTGTAAGTGGTTGTGTGAGTTTTTCTTTTAGTTTTTTTGACATACTGTGTTTGATGGCATCTTGGAAAAGCACAAGACTCATAGGAACAACTCCAGGTGTTAGGTTGAAATCCTCCAGCTGTGTTTCCATGAACCTCTTTAGGGCCTTCATGTCCAGCAGGTCTTCATAGACTGAAGCCTCATTCATAAAATCACCTGACCCCCACAATCAGATGACAACACACAGATTTGTTAATGCTTTAACCTGTACTGATGCAATAGTTACACTGCTGTGTAGTTATATATACATATGTGTGTGTGAGACTAATGCAGTTACCAAATATTGGTGGTTGTTTCTTTGGACAGATGCTGTGGAAGGTGATGTTGAAGACTGAGGCTAGTTTTTTCTCCAGCAAAGCAACAAAGGCATTCATATCAGTCTGATTTACAAGTCGATCTGAAAAAACCCTAAAATGGACAAATCATTATATTAAATACTACAGGACAAAAGACCAGACTGATCTAAACCAAATAAAGTAAAAAAAGAAGAGATTTTGTAAAAATGAATTAAATTGTATTAACATATTATGTTACCTACAACAAAAAACTGGGAAAAGTGGTTACCTAAAGCACTCATGAATCCATAATCTCGTGATACTGTTTTGGGTATCATGGAAGTCTGGATGAGCTCGTAGCAAACCCTGAAACACCTAAACAAGTTGAAGAGAAAACAACAACGTAACAAACAGGAAAGAAATATACTTGATTATTTTAAGTACATTTTTTTTTAGTAAAATCTAGATACCACTGTGTTCCTTTTATACCTTGGAGATGTCTCTGAGGTTGAAAAGGTAGTGTATCTTGGCAGGAGTAGGAAGAAAAGAAGCAGTGACAGCATAATATAGTTCTAAAGTGGCCTCAGTTAGAGTCTGTCCAATGGGATTCACCTCTTCCTTAAACCTCTGCAGCTTTTGATTAATCATTGTACTGTAGATGCACTTGATCTGGGACTCCTGCATGCAGAAACAATATGTTTAATCAAGTATGGAATGTCTTGTGAACTTGATGTACAGCCAAGCCAAAATCATTCACTGATTTTTTGCAGAAATAACGTTTAATAAAATCCATTTTTTTATCTATTCCATTTCATGCTGTCCACTTCAACAATGCAAATAAAAAAGCACATCAAATGTCAAGTGTTTACATCTTAAATGGGATGTAGCTACAATCATTTTCCAAAGCAATTTTGGCTATAGAAGAGAAAACGATGGAGGTAGGCATGGTGAACCAAAAAGCATTGAAACCTAATGAAAAGAGTGTGATATATCAGAAGTCAGAATGAACAATTAATGCAAAAAAGCGGCTATATAGTTATAATAAGCTCAGTAGAGATGCAAAAACACAGCTGACTAATAATTAACAGAAGATATCAAACTATTTTTCTGTGGTCAGTTTTGATGGACTGCAGAGGAGTAGTGGGAAGATTGACAGAATGAGAAATTAAATTAAATATTATTAATAAAGAAAAATCTTTTCTTTTTAATCTTTTTAATCTGGTCATTTTTTCCCCATATTTCTTAGAAAACAGCAAGACTTACATTGGGAAATGTCATATTGATGAGGTTGAATCGACTCTGTAAGCGTGAAGAGATCTGAGTCCTTCCTCCACCAGGAGGCCCCATGGATGCCAGCAGAAACATGTCCTGACACAGAAACATCACAAAGGGATACAAGTTAAATACTCCAGCTGTCAGTGAATAAAATAAATAATCTTTCAAGATTTAGAGGTGATTTTCTATGAGAAACAACAACAACAGAATTCATTAAATCATAGGTTTATTTTAAAACCTCTCATTCCTGCCTCAATTATTGTTTAATTTCTTACCTTGACAAACTTTAGAGTCTGTTTCTGACGGTCATACCAGAAGCCATAGTCAATCCAGAAACGCAGCAGCTCCAGTGGTGGCTGCGAGCCAAACAGGTCATGGGCTGGCATGTTGAGGTCATCCAGAAAACAGAGCAGCTGCTTCCCACCTGCTGGCACAAACACCCCTTTGGTTCTTTTTTCTGTTCGGCTCTCCACAATGGCTTGAATGTTACCGGAGGTGATCTGGACAGTGGTGGAGATACAAAAAAACCCAAAAGATTTAACTATATACATTGGAAACAAAGGATGATATGTAACAACCAGTAGTTCAACCTCTTAAAAACCACGGCTTCTGTATGCATGTAAACAATACTCATTTATTCTGCACTGATGTAGTAATGCTTAAGTATACCTCACTCCCAATAAATATTTTTTAAATTTGCATAAAACAGCTGTTTTATGCCATGCCCATACCAACTGAGAATAACCTTAAAACGCCTCGTATACTGAGTAGTTTTCTGAAAAAGCATGATGGTAATAGTGAGCAGAGAAAAAGGATGGCAAGGGTGGATGATGATAATGATGACAGCTCTGAAGATGTGTGGTGGTGTTGAATAACTCCATCATCTGTGGCTCTCTTGTAGCCCTTCACCAGAGCTGTCTAGCAATAATGTGGCAATAAGTGGGGTCTTAGAGTACTGCATGACTTTTACTGAAATTGTGCTGAAACTGAGATGGAGCCTATTTACGACTATGTGGTAGGATGGAGGCAGATGCACTCGCGCACTCACAAAAACATGCATGATCACGTCCTAATAGCTGCAATCAGTCACATCCAAGAGAGTCCATCTAAAGCACCTCATGTTATGAGCAAGGGTGGTTCAGTATTGCAGTATGTAGGTGAAATGTGTGTGTCACTGTGACCTGTACATATGTTAGTAAAATGACCAGACCTAAGGTGCACAGGTTAGACACAAACCATTGGGAGTACCAACCTGTGATGACATGTTGATAGTTAGGGCAGTCCACTTGTCATCCAGGCCCTGCAGGACACCCTGAGCCACAGAGGTCTTTCCAGTTCCCACTGGCCCAGTAAGAAGCACCGGATAATGACTCAAGACCAAAGCTCCAACCAATAAGTTATAACGAATCGTGTCCACTGTAGGAACCATAATTTTATAGAATGGAGCGCTATAGGAAAGAAAAAAAGCACCATAAATTTTACTCCGGGTTGTTCCAGGTGCATGTCTCTAATAACTGACTAATGGTAAGAAAGGCCAGACGTTTACTTACGAGGCATTGTAAACCCAGCCTTTAGGCACTTTGTCTTCAAAAGAAGCCCATTTTTTATTCTTTGGATCGACGTAGTACTCATAAACGGTGTCCTGAAAAAGTTTAGATGGGAAATTGAATGAATGTCGGAATGACAAATACATTCATTTTACTGGTGGAAAGTAGCGGTGTAATCAGCACTTCTTATATAATGCACTTCTAAAGCAAAGCTTACAAACATAAATCAAACCAAACTCACAAGTCTACTTATCATTTTAATATAGCTGAATGCTCACTGTAATGTTTGCTGCAAGGCAGGTTTGTAAAGAACTCATTTCAACTTGTGGAGTCATGAAAAGTTCAGTGTATCAATAGATTTCTAATATTCACTAAAATTGTTCATCTCTAAGTTTTCCGACCACTGAAAAAGGTATGCAATGCTTAAATTATTTGGAAAAACAGCAACAAGTCATGCTGTTTGGGTGAGGCGAGCAGGCTGTTCTCCAATCACAAGGCTGGCTGATCCATAGCCTAAAATGTGTTTCATTCACACAAAAATGGTAGCAGAGAGACTGTTTTTTTTTTGTAGAAAGGTTGCTGAGTGAGTTCAGACACAAACTGACTTGGTGAGACAGTCAGTAACAACGATCCCTGATACTGACCAGAATAATCAAAATGCTCTTATAGTTCTTAAAAGGTAACGGGCCTACGCTGCTTAGCATTATAGAAGCTTAGAAACAGCTAAACTGTGAAAATGATTTACATACCCAGTTTTGGGGGATTACATTTACATTTCTATCAGGAGAAATGCTGAAAAATGTACTTTCTATGTCAACAGTTTGGAACAAAATGATATACAGTACAGAGGACCTTGGCAGGGAAGGTGCCCTCCATCTCTCGCAGGAATTTGTCCATCTTTTTGCGGCCATCCTCATCAACAGAGGCACAGATGGACCAGATCAAGCTAAAGATGAACCAGAGTTCAACCAGTCTTCCCAAATGTTCTGTGTCTGATGTATTCACCTGAGGAAATAGACAAATAAGCAATGCAGCTTCTCATATTAAATATGCTCAGATAGTAGAAACAGAAAGTACTTCTCGTACCCCACTCCCAGGTGTAACCAAAGAGTCATATAGGCGGCAGAAAGAGGCAACACCATTGAGTTCAGTAATGGGAATCAGCTCTTTACAGTTGATCTTCTTGAAGCTGAGTGTGCTCTCTAAATATTTGTCAAACAACCGCTTCAGATGGTTCACTTCAGCCTACATAGAAATAGATAAACAGAAGTTTAAAGATGAAGATAGAGAAGAAGAAACAAAAACAAATCTCACATTGTTCTAATAAAAATGCTCTCCAGAGAAAATGATAACTTATGAATGAGTGAGCTTTACTTTTTGTCGCTTGTCCAGCCAAGACTGAACAAAAGGTTTCCATCCAAGATCAGTATAATCATTGTAGACCATTCCACAGCGAGACACCGTGGCTGGAGAGGCCATTGCCAGGTTTTCCACTTCAAACAGAAGAGACACCTGCAAGAGAACGAGGTTTGTAATTTATAATGTACGTTCGTGCTCGTTGTCAAAATGGTGGAAGGAAACAAATGTGGAATTTAGCTCATTAGTTTGGAAAGTATATTCTCCTTTAAATCTTTTCATGGCTGAACCTGTGAGATAAATGAGTCAAGTTAGTTTCCTCTTAGTTTTATGCAGCAAATGTTATCCTAACTTTGTGCTTTTGCTTTGTTTCATTTACTAAATGGATTCCTAAACATTGCAGGTAAGAAGGTATTTCCACAGAGAATAAGACAATTGTTCAAGCTGGCTGGGATGCTGAAATAGAAATTAGCCATTTGTTGTTGTATTTCATTATCATCTGTCATTTCATTTGGTAAAAACGTGTCTTGTAGCAAATGCATCATTTTTTGTACAGCACTCACCTGCTCAGGCATGGAGATCCTCTCTCCATTTATGAGAGTAAGCACCTTGTTGTCATCCATAACAGAGTTCATACTTTCAATCCACAGCGTGTCAACAGGGCCGTCAAACACAATCCACTTTTCATCTGGTTTCTCATCTTTAAGAGCAAAAAACAAAGAGATGATACTGTAACTTTATAATTTAACCTTCTTTTTATGAATAATACAAAGGCATTACATTTTTTATAACAATAAGTAAAAATAACAATAAAAACAAATTAAACAAATAGCTAACATTACAACAACAGAATAAACAGCATTACAACACAAAAAGCATTTTGGAATGAGAGTGCTACAGAGATGTGTGCACAATTTGACACGCTTTGAAATGCAAGCCAACACAGAGAAACAGCCCGCTAGTTCATATGTTTGTCTGTTTATTGCTTCTCAGGTTAGAATGTAAATGAAAGATTACCCTAATGGCAAAAAGATGACTGTGGCTTTATTGCCATCGTGATGAATGATATCCCATAACTCTTTGTAAATCAGTGAATCCTCTGCAAGAACCAGAAGCAGCCTGATTCATGATGACGTTGTTTTTAATGCACAGACATGAGACATACCAAAAAACCAAGACTTCATGATCATGCACAATTTGAGTCAACTGGATACAAGCTGTAAACTAAATATTGTAAAGTTTTCATATTTTTAGTTTATTTTGACAAAAATCAACACTGTTCTTTGTTAATAATATAAATGTTGATCTGGTTCATGTATAAAGATGATAGCAGGAAATGAGCAGAAACAGAACAATCCCCTCGATGTTTGTTACTCGTTGGGAGTGTTTTTTAGATAACAGTACCTGCACAGGCTGATCGCATCAGGGAGGACAGTGCTCCATCAGTCCACTCATTAGTAGAAAGATCATTTTCTCCATACAGCTCTCCCAGATTCATAGACTTTGGGTTCAGAGGGTACACCTGTTGTGTGACAGACATCATAGCACAAAAGGGACATGTTCTCATGTTCTAGCCTGAGAGTCTGTTTGTTTACTTTTAATGAACAAATACCAACTAATTAGATCTGTATATGTCGAAGTGTTTACTAATATTTTAAAAATGCTGTTTAAATGCTTATTAATCCCTACTTATAGATTGGTTTTACTGTATTATGAAGAAAATATTAAATAAATAAATATATTGTTCAAAAAGTTAAGTAGCAAAATCATGTGTCCTTTGAATCCAAACATATTATGGAGGAACTTGGATCCCTAAAAGTCTGTTTTGGATTAAATATACTATAGCCAATATACTACAGCATTTTCATACTATGCACACCCACCTGAACCAGCTGAAAACCAGGCTCTTTCTTGTGGTTTAGGGCAGAGAGGGCATTCTGCAGAGTCTTCCATGTAACAGTCTTAGCACTTCCTGTTTTGCCAACCAGCATGGAGGAGTGTCGAGAGTTCTTTGTCTCATAAAGCTGGATGACTTTGGTCACAGTGAAAGGGGTCACCTGCAGGCCACTCTGGTGAAGCCCCACCTCGATGGCTTCTTTTAACTGAATGATTTAAATCAAATAAGTGATGTCATTATAGGTGGAAATGATGATGCACAGATCATATTGTTCTATTGTTTGTGACAATGATGAAATGTTTTCCAACTGTTACTAATCTTTTTCTGTCTATTCGATGCCAATTTAACATGACAAGCCTGGCTGTACTTTAATGTGTGATAATTGTGACAGACCAACAGGTAAAAAGAGCTTGATCTTTATATATAATATCACTGTATTCATGCATCTGTTAAATAACCAATTTTTCCCATTGTCTAGGTGAATTCTTATAGTTTACTTGCACAGATAATGACCTATTGTGCAATTTTCATAGCAAAAATCCCTGAACACAGTTCTATAGGAAAAAAAACATCCTGACTTGCTGAATTTCATTGACTTACTTTGCCATAGTCTATGAAGGGTGTTTCCACAGCCGGAAACAAGTCCTGAATGATCCCATTGAACAGCGGGAGGTCAGCTGAAGTCAGCTTAGCAATGTTCATGTCCTTCATAGCCATCAACAGGATCTAAGAAGAAAATACTCCTCAGTTTAGCTTGCTTATTTGCATTTTGTTCACCTGAAATTTCCTACAATATATTTGTTTAAATAATTAAGGTTGTGAGAGCTGCAATTTTTTTATATACACTGAATAACTATAAATAACCTAATAATCTCTTTTTGGTCAATTTGATTTAGGAAAACAGGAAATAAAAGCAAACAAACAAACAAACAAACACTTTTATTGTCTGTAGTGTTACCTGACAGTTGTTTCTATACAATTAACTGACTGTTACCAGTCAAATGTAAAAGCCAATTTGTTTGTCAGACTAAAACAGAGGAAAACATGGAGGAGAAAGGGAAATGGAGAGCTACCTCTTCATCAGGAAAGCTGGGAGAAGATCTGCGCTTTTTTCCAGCATAGCGAAGTAAAGAGGTAAGAGCACGAAGACCAAAATCATAGTGATCCTGTTTAGACAGCTGTTGCACTGCTAGAGAGTACAGCGTAAACACCTTCTTAGCCAGAGCCTGTTCACACAATGACAGAAAATAAAAGAGAGAGACACATGAGGAAAAGAAAACAAACAGTCAAGTTTGGCTATAAAGGAATAACATTTAGAGTAAAGTAAAGTCTAAATATGTAGAAATGCTGTTTTTATCCATGCATCCATCAATGTAAAAGTGGTGAAATTCCTTGTAAAACGTCATGCCACTGCTCAGTAGTGTGCAAGATATTTGTGTCCTCAGCTGTGTACATCTATGTTCAATAAACAACTATCACTGAGTTTTACAGGAACTGCTGGATTACAAACAGTGGAACATAGCTGGAGAAAATGCAATTACAGAGTACCCAAAAATATTTATACACAGATGCTGCTCCTATAGATCATTATCACCTCCTCTCATTAGTCATCCTGCCCCGTAACGTAGAGTACTTCTTTCACTGTAAAAATAGTCTCACACATGCAAATAAATACATCAGCAAGTAAATAAAATACACATGCAAATAAATCATCCCCGGTACATCAGCAGTAACTCAGCTCCAGCTCTGAGACTCATTTCCTGACATTTTTAATATGAAACATGACAAAAGAGAAAACACACCATTCTCACATGAGTATGTGTGAATTCATTATCTTGGTGTAATGATGCTGTACAAGATTTCAATGTCATCTTAATTACGTCACATAAAATAAATCGAGGAGTCATTTTAAAGCTGAAATCATTTAACAACACACCCAAGTATATATTCAAACTGTGTAAACAGAGAAAAAGCAAAGTAGCATCCAGACAAGGATCTTTTGTAGATGTAAGACAAAGGGCCTGTCAGAGAGCAGAGGTCATGTTTACAGAAGCTTTGTTTGAAATAGCTGCTGAATCAATAATGGGCCACACCAGAGTTATTTTGCATTAAATAACAAAGGTACAATAGTTGTGTTGTCTTAATCTGTCTAATCTTAATCTAATTATAGCATAAATTGTACTTTGAAGAGCAGTACCTTGCAGTTGTTGAAACCCTCTCCAAACAGCAGGATCTCAGCAATGAGAGTAGAATCTGGTACCACCATGGAAATAGGCCTGAACATGGACTTGAGGTTGTCAGGAAGCTCAGTGCGACCAGCATACCCTAAAGGAGAATACAAAAATGTCGTTTAAATTTGGTATTTTTTTTTCTTGACATTCATCTCACACACACATGGTAATAAAACTATCAGGACATTTGCACAACTGTCAACACACCAGGATTCATGGTGATAAAAATGCCACATGTTGGAACCAGACATATGTTCTGCCCTTCAAACTGCAGCTTGGTTTTTGTAGCTGAAAGAGCCGACAGGATAGAAAGGATCTGCTGGGCGACCACTGACAACACCTCAATGTTGATACGGTTGAATTCATCAAAGCACCCCCATGCTCCCGTCTGTTTGGAACATTAAAAAACAAACAAACAATAAAAAAATAGCCAGCTTCTTACTCATCCAGATAGAGGTTTTAATTCAAATCATGCATTTTAAATGACAGGATATGATGCAGTAAATAGTTTAGGCACAATCAATTAAAAATTCCAACCACATAATAAGGTATTCAAGGTATGAAATTATTTAAGTTTACTAATTGTCATTAAGGGTGATAGTGTTAATGGAAACTGGGCTATTGTAAATAAGACATCTTGTATTATCTTCTGTTTGTATGGGATATGTGTATACATGCAACAGTAAACAGCACACCTAGTAACTACTTCTGCAGACATCATCATTGCTTGCATCACTATTCCTTCCTACCTGTGCAAGACCCGAGTACATGCGTCCCATTGATTTATAATCCAGTCCTTCAGAGCAGTTGACAACAATGACATACATGCCAAGAGCTTTGCCCAAGTCCTTAACCGTTTCTGTTTTCCCGGTACCTGCCGGACCTTTGGGAGAGCCTCCTCTGTGCAGATGCAGTGCCGTTGTCAGGGTCATGTAACACCTGGAAAGAGTCACCACTAATACCTAAAATACAGTTCTCTAAATATATGACAACATGACTGGAATTTTTTTATGAATTCAAGCAATATGAATCAAAATGAATATGAAATGTGAAAGCTTTGACAGAAAAGACAATAATATTATATGTTATATTAGTTATTAATAAGACTGCAAGTCTCTCCAAAGCATTCAGAATGATTGTGTTACAAGAAGAAAAACAGCATTTTCTTTACACATTTAAAATATTCAAACATATTGAATAAATGCTCAGAATATTTTAAATATCTGACAGACTCATGTGTTGACGTTGTTCTAGTGTACAGATTCATTTTGACCTGTCAGTAAGAGGAGTGATGACAAGCCGTCCAGAGTTTCCAAGATACTCATAGCCATATTTGAATTGTGTGTTGGTTTGTCGGATAATGCAATCCTGATCTTCCAGCTGGGGAGGACAAACAGACCAGATAGAAAGATGTTTTCCTGAATTTATGCAGTTTATTTCAGCAGTGTAAGTATAATGACAACGTTTGCTAAAATATTCTCCAAAATGAAAGCACTCAAACTTCTCTACTGCAGGAACCACACAGACTGCTCATAAGTACTTCACACTACACTGACCTCAGCAAACCTGGAATATTACCTTAAAGGTTACTTCATTTAAATCAAAAGAAGAAGCGTTAAAATAGAAGAATTGCAAACTATCTGAAAATGACACACAACTATTGGAAACAGCAAAGAAGAACAAGGAAGAGTGCAAATTACAAGCAGGTTTGTAGAGCACTCCAAGTAGCAGCGAGAATTAAGCATCTACTTTTTGTTTTGTTTAGAGAAGAAATGAAAAAGAAAAAAGATTTTTGGGGATAACTTAAGACTCTCAACTTACCTTGTCCTTCTCCCAGTACAGCCGCAGCTGGCAGAGCCACTCAAAAGAATTGACATCATCGCATCCAGCCTTAGCCAGCTTATCAATGACATCACGAGCATGCACCTCTATTGTGACAAGTGCTACGATCTTCAGACGAAGGACTTTGGGGAGGTTTTCACGAATCATCTCGGAATAGCACTGAAGCAGCGAGATCTGGGAAAAGGTTTTGAGAAATGTGTAAACATTTAATGGAAGTGCCATCCCCTCCTAAAAAAACAAAACATTTTGATGAATAAATGAGAGTGCCAACAAATTATGATATCAAGTCTATACAAAACCTGTTTCTTCTTCATGGACTTCAGGGAGGACTTGTCAGCTCTTTCTTTGCTAATGATAAGCGCCTTAGTTATGTCAGATGTCCACTTGATCTGACTGGCCGTGATTATCATCTTAAGCAGGAAGAATACATGTTTATTAAAAAAATTAATTAATATAGATGAGATGTTATATTCTCAAAGTGAGTTTGCAAGTTAAAATCAAGTCACATGAGGATACAATGTGTGGTTTAAAAAGGAGAAGCTAAATATAAATGTACCTGTCCTGGCCACAGCTTGACCCATTTGTCTCTTGGACCTGTTAACTTCCTCAGAGCAGCAAAGCAGTCGCTCAGACAAACCTTTAGGGTATCACGCATGGCCCTCTCTATATCACATAGCCAAAGCTAAAGTTTAAAAAAGGAAAAACTTCCTCATTATTTATGTTGACAATTTTACCATCTCCATTATTATGCTCATTGTTAATATGATTTCAGGTTCAAATAACGACAATCATCAGAAAGACTATACCTCCACTGGTTTGTCCAGGTGAACTGGCTCTTTAAAAGTAATAACCTCCCCGTCTGCTGAGGACATCCCAGAAGCTTCTTTTTTGAAAATCTTCTACAAAACACATAAACCAAGAACCATTTTGCTTAAACAAAACAATGTGACATTTATTTAAAAAACTTGTAATCATGTTTCTACCCTAATAAAAAAAAATAGCATCTTTCACATTTTTACAATAAAAGTCACGTTATAATGTGATGAGGTTCAGATTTTTTTAATTAGGTGGACAGCTCTTTGCGTTCATGTGTTTCCTCCTGTTTCACTGAAACAAGAAAAAAAGGCCCTAACTAAATTAAAAAACTATGAGTTAAATAATCACATCATAGTAATGTTTATTAAGGTAGCAAATTAATTTTAAGCAGATGGCCAAAATGTTAATAATTCATGGTAGCAGTGTTAGTGTGTTTATACAATAGTTTCTGTGAAAAGTTTTTACTCTGTTTATTAAGGTTTCTTGCCTTCTCAATTTGCAGACTTTTGATGTTGTCGAAGCACTTTTTTAGGTGAGGCTGCATGGCTTCTGGTTTCTGTGACTGTCCCAGGATCTCCAGCACGTCATCGTTGGACAGGAAATAGAATCTTGGGAAGATCTGCCTCTTAGTCTCCAAATACATGTCCAAGGCCTTCAGGATGTCCTCCAGCTTGCCACTCATCTGTGTCAGTGTCTCTAGCAAACCTGACATGCAGAAAGGGGCTGTTGATCATGGACTTGTAAAAAAACGGTTTATCTGTCTTCCTGTTTGTAGGCTCTGTTACAAAATGAACTACTTGGCAAATTTCTGTCATGTTTTTCTAAAAATTGCTCTCGGTCTGACTAAAATCCCATTGGATTAACAGAAGTTAATAGAAGTTTGTATAGAAAGTATACAAGGTACATTTTCCTTTCATATAAACTATTATATAAACTAACTATAAATATGGTAGATCCAATTTTATGTTGAATTATGTATAAAAAGATTTACTAGAATTATTATATTTATATTATAATTATATTTAATTATAATATGTATTAGAATTATTCTATATGTGTAGAACATACACCGAATATGGGGCAAATTGAGCTGATATTTATATTTAAATTTTAATTTAAAAAGCTAGATAAAAATACGCTCACTATTTGTTTCTTGTTGAATGGTTGAGTGATTTAGGGAAGACATAAAAAACATCATACCCAGATGATGTGTTCCCTGCAAGGCGTTGTCATTTTTGTGCAGATGGTCCATTATAGTTTTCCAACTTACACAAATCCTTTCAAACTCTTTACACTCATTAGGCAGTTGATCCCTAATGTCCTTTCCTTGGAAAATGTTCTGGAGAGATAGAAAACTGTCAAATGGTTTATGACAGCAGAAAAAAGGTAACTATAAAAATAAAAAATAAAATGTACCTCTAAATAAATCCAGTTACGCTGGACTGTGAGAATCATCTCTATGACTTCCAGCACATGAGACAGTTGTCGTTCCCATCGGTCCACTGCCTCCTCAAAAGCTTTAACAAACCGTGATGCCTTCATTGTTGTTAAAATAACCTGGTGATCGTCCAGTGTTTGAAAAATTTCATCAGTGCCCCTGAAGGACATGAAGGGTGGGAAAATGCCCAGTGATAATTGCCTCAAACAGATTCCATTAGAGACACATTCATTACATAAACATGTAATTTGTCACAGCTCAGTAGAGATCTTTTTTATGGTGGCTGTGTTTGTGAGATCAGCTGTGTACTGTATTTATTTAGACAGCAGCAACTTGGCACAGTGATGTGTTCATCAAAGACGTGCTTTGGTTTTAATTTACACCAGGGGTATTTTAAATACACAGCATTGCTGATGAAGCATTGCTGAGTCCAGTCGTCTCTAACAACTCTGTCTAACCGTGAAGCTGTGTTAACAGTAGTTAACTGTTAACGTTATGTTAACCTCTTACCTCAAACGGAAGTGGCCTTCATCTTTGTAGGGTGTTATGTCCAGAGATATTTCCTCCCATGTCTTGATAATATCATTCAGTCCCTGTAACATCAAACACAAGTTGAAATTTCAGCACATATAACACAAATTCTCCCTTAATTCTTAAACTTAAACACAAATTTAATTTTCTCTTCGTATTAAGCTACAAAGTGAATAAAAGTAAAACCACAAAACTGGCATCTGACAAGTTGGAAATGCTACTAAAAGGGATTGAAAACATTAAAAAGGGCCCATACTGAAGAAGTGTCTCACTGTGACATGCTGTGGGAGGGGAGTTAGTGCAGGAAAAAATAACAGGCTATATGTGAGTGGAAGCTGAGAGAGAGCTGTTTGGGAAAGAGGTGAATAAAATTACACTGAGAGCATAACAGTGGTAAATGTTTGCACTTTTTCAAATTGCGGTAACACAGTGTCAAGCTACACTTTACTTCCACCGAGTACATTTTGGAGATGGCTGGGACACATGCTGAGATTGCTGCTAACTATTGTACAAACAAATATAAACGTGTCTGCAGCTTGAGGACCGTCATACTCAAAGTTAACATTTTAATCGAGTCACTGCTGCAAGGAGAAGAAAATCTGACACCACAGCAACTTTTGGAAGATGCTGTAGAGAGGGAGCTTTAGGAAGTTAAATTCCTAAACCCGCTGTTCCTTTCGTATCCTCTTCTTTCTTTCCCTCTTCTTCCTGAAGTTTTACATACATACTCAAACATACTAAAAAAAGCAGCAACAAATATCTATCAGTCATATTCAAATGCCTCATTCTAACAGTAGAAAATCAACTCAATATTCAGGTTTAAGATGCCACAACCATTTCTAACAGAGGCTCTTCCTCTTCTTGGGATTGCTGGCTTTTCTCCTCTATCAAAGCTCAATTTCAGGGTATCACAGACAGAAACCCCTATTTTAAAAAACACATTTATATTACCCACAGTATATTCCTCCAACCATATTCAGGTGAAATAATATATGATAGCATGATACAGTGTATACTTTATATGTGAAGGATTTTGAGATTTTTTTTTCAGTCTGACGCCGTTTGGTCAAAACTGACAGACCAAACCACAGAAGTCTGACAGCTGTCTTAATAATCACCTCTGGGTTCCACACACATCAATTAAGCAATACAGTGTTGGCTGTGAGAACACAGCTGGCATCTGAAAGGGTTGTGCACAAACCATCCAACCATTCTGGACGGTTTGTATCTAGGAGTTTCTCAACAGTATGTCAAAGGATATGGTTACAGTAAATGATCAGTTCTGGTTAGTATCAGTGTGATTTTGCCTTTTTGTTACCATTTCTAAAAAAAAGACAGATGATACGACTGACACCGTGAGATTTAAAACATTAATAAAAAGGTTAACCTCTGATATCCTAACTGTAATCCTGCTGAGCCAACAACAATGTTAATCCTCATACAGCAGGGATCCCCAATCCTGGTCTTGCAGACTTTCAAGGTCACAACACACTTGACTCAAATTATTGGCTCAGCAGCAGACTTGTCCAAAGCTTGTCAGATATCAATCTAATTTAATTTAGGTGTGTTGCAGCAGGGAAACATCTTTGCCTCCAGGGTGTGAGCCTTGAGTATGAGGACTAGGGATTACTGTCGTACACAATAAAACAGGCAGCACCTAAGAACAACACGTTTTTAAAAAAAATCTCATAAAACCTTTTCTTTTTATTTAAATAAAAGCTAATCCCATTGAAAAAACTGCTCTATTTACAGTAGTCCTTTCTTAACATATGTTTGGTAATGCAATCCCAGTTTTCACATATCTATTACCAGCTTAATTAGTAAGTTGACTGTTAATAAAATGAGTGCTTATTCCTTTTAAAAAACCTAGCTGTGCTGTTGTAACCTTTGTGAGAACTGTGATGTACAGTGAGGAAATAAATGGAGGCTACTGGCAGCATTACGGCGAAGTTGGCTGAGCAGCAAGATAAGCCACTGCTTATGCTGTCAGGGGTGACAGAGAATCAAAAGTCTGCTGCTCCCAATTTGGTTTTCTAAATTTCTTGGCCAGACACAAGAATACATGGAAACAAAACAAGCAAGAAAAATGCCTGAGGAGGGCCAGCAGAGATGAGACAAGGACACTTGACCTGTTCGATGAAGAGTTCTTTGCTGGCAGCTCCAGAGATCTCACTGATTTTTTCAGCATTATTGTCAAGGCCCAGGAATATAATCTTCTCCAGGGTGAACTCAGAACTGGTTGGGTCGAAGGAGCAGTGCAGCTCCTCACATATCTGTTGCCAGTGTCTGAAAGAAAGTGGCATTTGAAGTAGAGCATGTCTTTGTCTCAAGTGACCCCATAAATTTTAAAAAAAAAAAGGTGAGCGTTAAATCCTTGTAATTCCAGGTAATAAACATCAAATTAAATAGCACTCATCTGTAACATATTAATACCTTTATTATCTGTAATTATTACATACACTGTACTGTGAAAAACAACTTTTAGAGAGCTAAAACTATCATCTCCTGACAGCTTTAATTCTTAAATTTATTGGACACTGTTAAGCTGCATTACACACCAGTTACACAGGTTTAATTCAACATCTGGGAGATTTTGGCATTTCTTACTGAAGGACATAACAGTACTTGTTGATAAACGGCTCTCTGATATCTGTGATGTACTAAACTAGTTTTTATCTTGCCTGAAAAAAGAAGAAATAACCTCAGATATTTGTAGACTGCTTACATGTGGACATAAAAATATTTGGGTGTGACAGATGTTTCACTGTTTCACTCTGTAGGAGCATCACTGACAGATGAGGCTTAGAAGAGAAGAAGGAATGTATGAAAGAGGGATGGGACCAACCAAAATGTTCTTCTCTTTCACATTTAGTTTATTCACATAGACAGTGTTTAATGACACGCACTAAAGACTTAGCTGTGGTTGATACTGACCAAAATGTAATCAAACCCTTTTTCTTTAGGTTGTCTTTTTTCATTGTGCATCTTTTTGAAACACACAACAACCTGTGTATTTAGCTTTCCTTGGTTGCTGCATGTTGCAATGGGACATTGTGTCAAGCCGAAATCACTCTTTTTATTTATATGACAAGTTTCTAACAGAGCATTAAATTAGACAGGTTAATGCAAGGACAAATGGAAATAAATGGTTTATGATGGATAATGCAACATTTCTTATTGACAGGATGCAGCAAAGATCTGGATGATCTGCTGGAATATTATCTCCAGATAAGGGTATACAGGACTTAACTTTTTAGAGAAAAGATATATATCATCAATGATTATCAATATAATAAACTATTGGCATTCAATCCCTTAGACTCTTATTTTGCTAAGAGTTTCATTCAGTGATGCTTTGAAAGATATGCATGTGAAGTATGTAAGGTGTTGCCATTAGGCAAGCCTGACCATTAGCACAAGACTGCAAACATCATCAAATGAGCCAAGTCAAGATTATAAGCTTCCTCTAAATATGTCCCACCATACCAGTTTGTTTTAGCTTGCCAGGCACAGTCTGTGAATCATCATAATGATTTAGATTGTTGAATTTTTAGTGTATTTGTAAGGGTGTAAGTATAATAGCATGATGCAAACAGAAGACTTTGACTTTGACATTTGTCAGATGAAAAACAGAGTGTATCTTTCAAATATGAAACAGAAACGTTCAGCTGCTGTCTGATGACTTCAGATAACTGAAAAGCTGTTTATATCTAAGAGAGAAAGAAAGAAGGTAATAGATTCAACTATAAGAGAACCACACTAAAGGCGCTTTTCCATTAGTACCTGTGCGACGCGACTCTACCGGCCCGGGCAGTACGATATTGTACTGGATTGCTTTTCCATTACAAGTCGTGATCCTCTAAT
>JBAMHV010000005.1:4151342-4163191 GCA_037177535.1 Pseudomugil gertrudae | reverse complement strand
CACATCCTGATGGAAACGCTCTGTTTCTGGGTATAATCGTGTGAGGCCGGGCGGAGTAGGTACTAATGGAAAAGCGCTTTAATAAACAGTTGTGGGCTCGGTCTCTAGATTTGGACACACATTTAATTTGAATCATATAAAAGTCAGTGTGTAAAACAAGTAATGTATGTAGATTGTGTATCTGATCAGAATGAGTCTACTTTATAAACCGCTTGACTGAGATGCATCTGTCTTGTCTGTATTGTGTATTTACTCCACAATAACAGACTCTACAGTGATAGCTTCAGTCAGTACCTGTCTCTCATGGCTGGGTTCCTCAGGTCAGCAATTAGAGGAAAGATCTGCTTTAACTGGTCACATTTCTTCTTGGAGAAATCCACTATGTCCCATTGCTTATCCTGCAATCAGAAAATGATCATGTGGTCTGTGTTGTGTCATGTAAGGGGATTTATTTTCTCTTTTTCTTTTCAAACTGCCACAAAAAAACAACTAAAATGAAATAAATACACCCTTAAACTCTAGATCTCCTCACTTTTTACACCAGATATATGAAGTCCATAATCACCATCAGTATATTTAATAATGTGAACAGTTTTTTTTTTTGCATTGAGCTGTTAATAAAAAAATAGTTTGGGGTCTGAAAAGTGACTGTATAAAAAAGAGGGTCTGACAAAAATAATCTGCAGTTATTCCATAATAAATGCAACGTGTCTTTCTGTGCTTTCACTACAGATTCTGTGACCAAAGTACTACTTGAGAATTGCACTCTTCTGTTCTTTTAAGCAAATTATTCTTTTAAAATAGGGCTTAAATTGACAGAAGTAATATTGTGGCGGGTATGGGACACATCCTTGAACAGCAGAACTGACCTTGAGATCTCTCTGGATTATGTGGAGTTTTTTTAACATGTCTTGTGCTGTGCTTTCCATGCTCTCTGTCTGCAGCGTAGCAAGCTGATTCACCTTCCAGTTGTTCCAATTAGTATTAAATTCCTCTGTGATATCCCAAACCTGTTGCAGCTGATTTAGGTCCTGCACCGTACATGAGGAAACAGAAAAAGGTTCAGTAATGAAAAGTCATTCTTAAATACATCACACAATACAGTACGGACCTTTAGCTGTAAGTTATTTACACAGTTTGTCCAGCTAAATTACCATATGTTAACCAGAACATTATACTTTCACATTAACCCTACTGGACATTATCCGAGAGTGTATATAGAACAAGGCAAGAGTGTGACAGGGGGACTATGATCCTATTGCCACTTCAGACCTTTTCCAGCATCTGAATCTGTTTGGAGGGGACATGTTGAATTCGGAAAAAAGCCAGCCCTTTAAGGATGATGTTCTCCTCCTCTTTTAGGATCTCCACTTGGCTGCGATAGTCTGCCATTTGTTTTGTAGCCAAGTCGGTACCCAGTGAACTGCTAAATGGACCTAGATATGCCAACACAAAAAAGTAGAGGATACACATGAAAAAGTATGGCAACAAACATACACAGTCAAAAACAAAAAAAAAATAGTACTGTTTTACAAAGCCTGTTGAATCACAACAGATCTCTCATTTCCAAAGAGGCTGAATATAAATGAGTAATACTTTTGTGAAAAGAAATAAACACAAAAATTAAGCACCAAGGTCAAGATAGTTAACAGTTGGTTGTGGTGTGTATGTGTGAGCAAGAGACAAGCGCGTGACACCTTTTGTCCGGAACACTTCCACTGTGCTCTCAATTTTTTTCCTGAGCTCTTCAGTTGAGAGGATGAGATTGATTTTAAACTTTTCCTTGCATTTCTGCAGCTCGATGTCACTGTCAATCAAAACTTGCTGGAACAGGGTCCATTCCTCATTCAGTCCCTCACGCATCTCCTGCACCTGTGCACAAACAAAATGAAACAGGCAGAATTGAAATAATGATGAGACTCCATCTGAATGATCATTCATGCACAGATAATCTGTAACCCCTCAACATGTATGAAATACAATAATTTTTCACTGCAGGGAATGAGAGAAATTCAATCACTTGGTTTTACTTAAATTGCCAAATGGCAAATTTGAGTTACCCAATTAGGCAATCGCAAATCTGTGACGCTGCATGAAAAACGTGCTGCATAAATGTTAACCTTTTATGGGGCACTTTACATTTTCAGCAATAGGAGAGTGTTAACATTGGCCTTATGAAATAGATAAACTATTGTGGAAAAGAGCGTTATGAAATAAAAACAGGTCTTTATTAAATCTTGACAAATGAAATAAGAAGACCCTTTTTTAAACTGTATGATCTAGTGAACATAATTTTGATCAAATATTGTATAAAAATTGGGCTAATTAAGAATAATGACTATATGACACAACATTGTTGCCTCATATAATTTCATGGTCACATATTTATTTCAAAAAGTTGTATTTATTTATTTAATTATGAATAAAACGGCTCTCCATATATAATAAGTCAGTATTTGACATTCCAAGCTCTCGATTTTGTTTTGTTTTTTCATGTGTAACTTAACTAAATATTCAATCCCACCGAATAAGCCAGATACTTACAGTCTTTTCCACTGAAACTTCATATTTGTCCAGGATAGCAAACTGTTCATGGATGACAGGTATCAGAGCTTCTGTTTTGGGCAAACTGTTCTGATGTGTCTCCAGAAGCTTTTGGCTCGCATCAAGCTCTGCCAGTGTCTGTGGAGACGATCTCAGCCTGAATATAGACATACAGACATTTAAAAAAAGACTAAGACACCTGCAATCCAAATCACTTCTCTTATTTTCACTGGGTCTTCTCAACGTCTTCCTTTGCGAACTAAAGAAACTGCGAAGGAAATCAAGCCTCTGGTGACATATTTATTGGGTGCAATAAACTCTTTGACAGATATTATTAGTACTGTGATATATGATATACAGAAAAGCTGATTATTGTGATTCCAACATCTGGATTACCTATGTGAACAGTGACACTGATTTGATGCTAAAACCGAGGTAGAATATCAAATCTTTGTATGTGGTACGTGAATGAACAGTGGATCTCCTCTAATTTATGAGTAGTCATGTTTGTCAGTGTGAGTTATCAGTGTCAACAGAGTTGCAGAGTAAAAGATGACATCATGATGACATATCATTAATCATAAAACAGTACCACATAAAATGAAGTGTTTTAACTCCACTCCTTACTTGTTGGCATTGTCTTGCAGAGATGAATACAGTTCTTTTAGCTGGGTAGTGGCAATCTGACTGAGAAGTTGCATGAACTTGCTTTGCCACTCAATACAGTGCTGCACCAAGGAGGCCTTAAGAGGTGAGCAGTCCAGCATAACAAACTGAATGGTAAATATTGTTTCTTCCTGTTGAATGCTGTTGGCCATCTCCGAGTATCTGAGAGATAATCAGAGAGTTAGCATTATTTGGATTATATAGGCAGATTATGTGTGTGTGCTTGGTAGCTGCATTTAAAAATAAAATAATTTATTAATTCAAGAATAAATTTGTTTTTTTTAATTGACAATACAGTCATCTGAAAATAAAGTAAAACCCATTTCTTTTCTTAGTTTAAACATTTTAAAATAGAAAGACTAAATAAGTAGAACATTAAAATCAGATGTTTGTAGACACGATGCAATAGGAACTTGCAGTTGGAACTTATCTGAAGACCTGGTAGGACAGTAGGATTAGAGCAATTTTTTAAGGTGGTGTACCTTTGTATATCTGCATCAAAAAATGATACTGGTTTGTTCTGCATCTTGTAGTGTTGGATAAAAGAATCCTTGTTATTGGCCCAGATGGCATAGTATTTGTCCCAGTTCTTCAAATAGGCCTTCAGGTGGGTGGCATTGGCCATCATCCCCGCCTTAATTGCAGCCTGAATCTTTTTTATCCCTTCATCTTGTTCTAAAAAGAGAATTAAAATACAAGGGTAACTGCAGATATACATGTACAAACAGAAAGCGACTTGGATGGTTGTAGAAAAAAGGATGCTCCCACCTATGCTGATGTGTATGGGAGTCATCTGAGACTCTTTGCCAGACAGAAGTTCAGGGAGTCGTGTAAAATCAGAGATGACGCTGATGAGCTGAGGCAAAATGTTCACAATCTGAGCAAGCTTGCTCAGAGTCGGGGAGAACTCCACCTGTGAAACAGATGCAACCAAACATAAACATCAGGTTTATATAATGCAATTGTGCCGAGCAAGCATGTGTATATGACCATGTCACATGGTGCAACCAAACAGTTATCACATGAGTGCATTTACCTTTTGTACAGTCTGGGGAGGTGTTTGGCGCAGTGCAACAAGGACTTTAAACAAGGGGTTAGGTGATGTCTTGGTATCACCACAGATGGCTCTGAAAAGCTTTTTCATAGAGTCACTGATGTTACTCCTGAAAGCTTCCTCTACCATGTGGTCGACTCTCTCCATATAGGTGATCCAATGCTCCTGGACCTAAAATAAAAAGTATATATTCATACACAAAGCAGAGTAGTAAACATTTTAAAATACATTTAAATACAGAAAATAGTCCAAACCTCAGCTTTGCCAATAGGAAAGATGCTGCAAATCTGGGTCATGATATCAACTATTTCCTGGTGAGCTGAGTGCAGTATTTGGAGAGACCTCTGCTGGTGAGCTTTCTGGTCATCCTCAAACTCCAAGTTGCTAAAATTCAGAGATGAGAGGAGTCAAATAAATAGTGAGGTACATACACCAAAGTAAATATATAAAAATCAGCTTCAAATATAATTATATATGCCTTATTATAGTATTTTACTGTTCACATATTTGATGTTACCTGTATAAAGTCTTGCCATCTAACTTTACTAGCAATGTCTCCCTTATTTTCTGGCAGATGTTTGAGATGAAAAGATTGGAGGCATTGTAATTATCAACTGTTGACTGGATCTGGAATGTTGTTGAGACAAAAGAAGGGATGCCGACATGAGATGTTGGGTGAGGATAACAGTCATTTCATCACTATCAGTAACACTATCAGAGTTTCTGTACTCTGTATTTCAGGCAATTCTTTATCATCCTGTTGATCAACACAGCTCAAGCAACCAGATTTGTAAGTAGTGAACTGCATCATACAACCTTTTCAACATGCAGGAGACTGTCATTGATGAACATATTTGAAGCTTCTTTAGTCAACCATCGGAGCTTACTCAGACCTGGCTCAATCTTCTTATCAATGAAACCAATTTGTTCCCGAAACAGACCCAACTCGTCAGGAGACAACATTCCAAAAATCCTGACACACACACACAGTTTGAGGAAGTTAGAAGGGGAACAGGTTAAGGTGTTTAACTTTCTATGAACAGAAGCGGAACAGACAAGATTATCAAACAAGTAGCGATAGTTAGTGACCATCTTGTAAAATTCTATGACTCATTTCCACCAGTGCTTGCTCAGCTTCACTTGGCTTTTAGAGTTTTCCAAAAGGAAGTTAATTCATGTAGCAAACATTTTCTTAGCATTTACTTAGGTGGGATTCAAAGCAGGCTGAATCAAGCCAAAAAGTGACTATGTCTATAAATTTGAAATTTTAGCATTCATTTTCATTGTTATGACCCTCGACTGTGGAACAGCCTGCCAGAGAACCTCAGGGCTGCAGAGACTGTTGATGTTTTTAAGAAGAGGCTTAATACCCAACCCTATAATTTATCTTTTAACTATATCTTAAATTATATTATTATATCACGTTGGTTTATTAACTTAAAATGAATTTATTTTTGTTTATTTACTTTATATAGCGGCCGAAAGCGGCACATCTTCAGGGCTGCAGAGACTGTTGATGTTTTTAAGAAGAGACTTAATAGCTTTCATTTGTTTTTATGTGTTTGAATGAAGCAGTCCCTATACACCCTTTTGGGCTCTCAGGTCGACTGAGAGTGAAACTCCTGAACGTGTCAAAGAGTAAACAGAAGCTCAAAGGGAACCGAGTCTTTGCATCTAAATGTTAAAATGTTTCCTTTATATATTAGACAGGCCTCCTCTGTATCTGTTTTTAAATCTCTGCTGAAGACCCATCCATCTGTTTACACTGGCTTTTTGTACAAAACGACAGGTTGATATTTTGATCTAATTTTAGTCCGATTCATTTTTGTTGATTCACAATTTATATATTCTATTTCGTTTTAATTCTGCAAATTGTGACACTTTGGTCAACCTTGTTGTTTATAAAGTGTCGTAAAAAATACAGTTGCATTGCATCGCAATTGCACGTTACTGATTGGTCAGGTTGTGTCTTTACTGGATGAGTCATGAGACTGACTAATTCATAAGAATCCTAAGCCAAAGTGTCAAGTGCCTTTCCAATGTTTTGCAGATTCAGGCAGACAAAAAGTTATAGCCCATATGTGCTATAAGAAACCAACTTACACTGAGGTAGAAATTGTTTTTAATGGAAAAGCACCTAAAAACTGATTCAAGTTGAATACATTGAAGCTGATAAAGAACTAAAGAAAACAGGCTTTACACTATCAGATGCTAATGTTTGTGTATGTTTGTGTGTCTGTCCAACCTGTTGTAGTTCCTGCACAGCTGCAGCACTCTCTCTCTCAAAACTGTGATATCCTCCCTGTTCTCGTACAGATCAGAGACGCACTGGGGAAGCTCGTACCCCTGTTGATCCCAATACTGGATCTCATAAATCAGATTCAACAGGTTTCTGGAGGAAGTTAAAATAAAATAATAAAAAGGTTTAATATGATAATAAGTGATGTAGCATGGTGACCAAATATCCTTGGACCCATCACCATAAAAGAAAAACTGTGAATATGAAATCAGTTAGTCACCTGAATTTTAGAAGTAATCATAAGATTATTGTTGATATGGGAAGGCAAACTTCCACTTTAAGTTTCTTTCAAATCTTAAGATTAACATAGTTTTGTTGTTTAAAAATGATCTGTTAATCCACTTTGTAATATACAAAGGGATTTATTTTTATAATATTCATTTGTTTGTTAAAAAAATGAATAAAAGATTGTTAAAAAACAAAACAAAAAACTGTTATTGTCACTGTCCTAAAGCATCTTCTAGAAGTAAGAGAGTGGGTCCTAAAATGTCCACATTCCACAATCAAATCAAATTTATCAAGCTAAAAGTAAGCATGCATTTTAATAGCACACATTTAACTAAATAGCTTATCTTATACGAGCATCTGCCAACATTTCTATAGCAGCAGCATTTCTGTACACACAGCATGTCCTCCTTATATCTGTATAAAACTAATGATTGTCTTACTAATGTTGTTTGAGAAAAAACGCAAAGCACACCAGCACTTGTTTGTTTGCTGCTATTGACTTACTTGTCAAAGTTGCAATCCAGTTTAGTCTGAGCTTGCGTGCGGCGCACCAAGAGTGGTTGCTCCAGTTTCTTTAGGAATTGCAAGTCTAACTTCTGGCGCCATTCATTGAAGACTTTCCTTGGAATTTCATCCAAATCCTGGGCTAGCTGATTATAGGTTGACACTATCTGCTTACTGGTGGAAGTGTCGGGGAGAAAGTAAGCCATCTGAAGCACCTGGGTGGGACAAAAAAGTACCTGTCAAGCAAATGGGTCAAGAAAAATGTGCTATACTTCTATTCAATGAGCATGAAATATAATGTAGTAGTTTATTTGTATCATGACTGACAATATTAGATGATGTATAATCTGATAGGCATACCTCCATAGAGCTATCTATGTCACGTCTGAGGCCCCTTACACACGAGACTTGGCTCACAATCTTGGACACATTTTCAATGGAGGACCACTTCCCTTGGTTCAGTCTCATGTATGTCATTTTGACATCCCTGTTAAAGATGGCGTAGGTTTTCTCTGTCTTCTCTTCAAAAGAGCGCTTAATGACCTTTGGTGGAAAAAACAGGTAAATAAGTAACAGATAAAAAACTGAAGAATCTTCTGATGTGACTTTTTACTGAATGAAATATGAAAGAAATTCTTGCTGCATGTGTGTGATAGTGAGACACCTCACGACCAGCCATAGGGAGAAAAATGATGAGAAGCCAGATTCTATCCTTAACTGAGGTCACAGTCTTAAATACGGAATTGATCAGGCTCTGTGTCATCCTTTCCAGATCCTTTACAAATGTGCAATACCTGTACAGACCCATTCACACACAAAACATTAGAAAACTACAAGAAAGGCGTGATTCAACAGCTAGTATATACAAAAAATATACAGAAGCTGAGATGGATAAACTAAAGCCAGAAAGCAATTAAACTATCAACAAGGAAAAACTCCTTATTACATTATTGTATTGTTGATGTTTTTATTACTTTTATTCCTTTAGTTGAGCTGATTCTGGATATTAACTTAACAATTTTAAAACAATTGCTGTAGTCTTCTAAGTGAATCGTTAAATAATGGCTAAATCATAAATAATTGTGGCTGAATTGGTTATATTCACGTCACCCAGTCTTTATGACCGGCTTTTTTTCTTCAGGACATCAATATCCACAGTGAAAACCCTCTTAGTGATTAACTAAGATCTAATTTAGGTCATATTTACGGTGTAAACCAGTAATCAGTACTAATTATGTTTGAATTCAAAGTATTAAAAGCAGTAGATCGACCTTTTGAATTCATTGCTCCAGGTGGGATCGTTGACATCGAAGACGCTCTTTTCAACAGAGCGCAGGTGCTGGAAACCTTGATGAAACCTGCCCTCAATTTCCAGGAGCATACTAATAAACTTGGGGCCATTGAAACCGCTAAAACATGGCAGATCTCTCTGTTGACCATCCTCCCAACGAGCAAATTGTTGCTGGCTGTCACAAATCTGTTAGAAAACAAGCATCCAAGCAAAATAATACCATTGTACCAACTTGTTGTATTGGTTTAGCAGTTGTTCTGTGTGACTTATCATTATCATGTAAGCACACATTTGTGATGTTAGATATGTTACCATGCCGATCTCTGCATATGTTACTGAGAGGAAAATTTACCTCAAGCAGGTCTTCGAGCCTCTTAATAAAAGCATCAATCAGCACAAAAAAACTTGTTTGGTCCAGGATCCAGGGCTTGTCAGAATACCTGACATTGGATAAATATGGAGAATGGATGGATTAACTTTTCATCAGGCTTAGTTCAGAAAAACAGGTCGCAGCTTACACTGTGATTTAAACATTACTCAGCTGATTCTGTGATGCTATAAGCTTAATATTATGCAGAATTTAGCCACCTCTGTTTAATAAGTACACTTTCCAAAGTGTTTACGAGGATGTAAAAGAAACATGTATGCGATGTAAAACTCTGCCAACATTAGATGAAAGCTAAACCGTTTAAACACCTCTAAGATGTGAGTAAGTAAGATGTCAGTAAGATGGGAGCTATAATCTTTTTCTCCAAACTCAACTGCATTATGCCCTCTAGATTAAATCTAGCGTTAAACACTCATTTGATTTTTTGCAATATCTTCACTCAAATTTACTTTAGAAATATAAAAACAGATAAATTGAATCTCCCTCACTTGTGATGTAACTGGGAGACATCTTCATAAATTTCCTTCCAGGAGAGGCAGCAATGCACACATTCGTTTAAGATTTCTTTGCTTGATAGCACATAACCCCCAAAAATCTTGTCCAGAGATATCTTTTGGGTGCAAAGTTGGATGATCTCATTGCTCATCTGAAACATAGCAGAATGCAAACATCTGGAAAATGAAGTCGTTTTGCAACTTTATATACTACTAAGTTGAAAAATACATAAAACACTTAAAACCATCTTTTACAGACAGAAAGAAGTCTAAGAATGTCAGATTCTTAAAATACTTTTAAAGACACTCTTTTAAAATACTAAAATAACATAAAAGCCCTCCAGTCTGGTTTTGCCCATCGCTTGCTGAAATACCCCTCACCTCCCCAAATAATTTTTATCTCTTCATTAATTGCAAGATAACTTTCAGCCAATCTTTCTCAAGAAAGAAAAACACAGTTAAACGATATCTATATAATTAGAATTTGATAAACTAACAAATATATGGAGGAAATCAGGACCAGTAAAGGGGTATACACCCCCATTCACATTTAGAAACAGCTGATCACCTGGTAGAAGAGCCCGGTGATTCTATCATTGGTGTTATAGAAAGGAGAATTGGTCCAGATGATGCGAATGAGAGCAACAATGTGTTGCAGTTTTGAAGGTATCTGTCCCAGCTTCAGCTGGGAAAGCTCTTCACAGGGCTCCTTCAGTATGGACAGAAAGGTCAGGTTTGACTGGGCCTCCAGAGAACAATCCTGGGCGGACACAAAAATGACATCATGTAAAAGTTTTCTAACTTTTTAAATAAGTATCTAAAGGTAAAACAGCATCCACTGTCTATCAATTTTTGAAGTTTGTGTACAGTACCATAGGAGAATAAATACATAAAAATCAGTTCAGTTAATATTTTGATCATCATTTCTGTAATGTGAAAGGTTCATGTAAAATTCCATTACCTGTATTTCTTTGGCCAGCTGGCAAAAGTTCTTTACATACATAGATTTAGCCTGCAGCAAGATGTTCAGGATGTGTCTGACTTGAGGCTTTTGCAGCTGCAGGCTGATGTCAGACAGCTTGGTAGCGCGGCTTTTCCAGAAGGCTACTTCATGCAAAGGTCCACAGTTGTCTCTGTTCTCCACTATGTTTTGGGCTCTCAATAGCTCCTTGATTTGATCAGTCCAATGGATCATGATCACTAAAAGAGATAGCGAAGGGAGGAGGAAATACAAGCGTCATAGATTAGGGGAAATATAGGAGAAAAGAGCAGGGAAACTAAAGAAGAGCAATAAATTTCTGGAATAAATTTTAAGCATAAAGGATTTTCACGGGGAAACTAAAAGAGATGACAAGCACAAAGCTGCTGAGGACAAAAACATATACATGAACTGGTTCAAACAACAGTGGGGGGGATGTTATGTCATATGGTATTTAATACAATTGTCAGAGTCTGTGATGTGGTTTTCTTCTAAAAGACACAAAGAAACACAGCATGAATCCAACTTTCTGGACAAAATTTCAGACAGACAGAGAAAGAAAATCATAAACGTCACATCTACGCATAAAGCACTTCTCAGACTTACTCTCCAGTCTCTCTATTAGCTTCTTGTCCTTGCAGGCCTCCTCAGGACTCCACTTTAAGGCTTCCACAGGAATGTAAAGAACTGTTTGGCCTGACTTCTCATAAAGATAATCTGTACATGAATATGAAAGATAGCATACGATTATCATGCTGGTAAAGATGACCAAAACAACTTACACACTACTCCTTTCTGTAATCTATTTAGTTAGAGAAACAGTAAATAGTTTTACTTTTATTTCCCAATGTGGCACCAACCTGTGCAGAAGGCAGAGAAGTAATGCATGTTCTTGATGTAGTCATCCTTGATGTTCTGCTCCTTGTAGGTGCAGATGGCTATTGCGGGTGCATGCACATAGGTCATATAATGCAGCAGCCCGAGGAGGGGCTCGTCCCTTGATTTACCAAATTGTATGACTACATCAAATGTCTCTTCTATGATTATGGCTCCTGGTACTCGGGTAAAACAGCACAGATCCTCAACCACATCTTCCTTAAAAAAAATTAAAAAGAGCATTTTAAAAAGAATGCAAGTTAAATTTAATCAATAGAACATTTACATATTTGTAAAAAAAAATAATAATAATTATTTTAAATTATTTAATAATTATTCAACAAATAGTGTTAAGTATAATAAATGTTAATAAAATAATTTATTAATATTTGTTTTAGTAAAAAGCAATAAAATAAACATGCATGCACACACCATATATATATATATACATATATATATATATATAGCATATTTTTCTGAATTTGCCTTATGTTTTTTACCAAAACAAATCTTGATAAATTGAGAT
>JBAMHV010000005.1:4139273-4151242 GCA_037177535.1 Pseudomugil gertrudae | reverse complement strand
CCATTGATGAGGGCTTTGTAGTGGCGGAGCACGTGCTCATTTACTCTGGGTTACCCGCAGGAGGTTGATTAAGCTGACAGTTATCAGCTGTTCTGGAACGGACATACTCGGAGCAAGCAGGTTCTGGGTAGATTAACCTCTGGGGCGGAGTTTAGCTCACGGTAAGTTAAGCACGCTTTCTGGAACAGGCCCCTGGTGGGGGTGAGTAACCTCAGTGTGATGTCAGACGGAGGTGTCAGGCGTTTGCTTTGCTCGCGCCAAACCCACAGATATAAAGCTACAAAATGCATGTATGAAAAATAAAACTACTCTGGGGATTGTTTTAAGTTACAATTAACACAAATAGAAGTTTAAAAGCTCAAAGTCGATTTTGCATAATATAGGCCCTTTAACTGAAACCCTTGTAAGAAGTATCGTGCATTTGTCTACAGTTATGTCTGTCAGTTAAGTGGTTAAATAGGAAAAAATAGGTTTAAAAGTTAAATATTTAAAAAAGTATTAAAAGTCATAATGTGGAAAGGTCAGAGCTGCCATCTCCTAAACGAGCTGAACGTTTTGATACCAAATTTGTGGAAATTAGTTGAAGATATCAGCGGACAAAAAACGGCTAAAGTGAATAAATAAATCTTTACCTGGTGGATGGTATTTGTGCTTTCTTCATCCATTGCTTTCACAACCTCAACGATTCGCCAGTTAAAGAAGCATAATGCTGTGACAAGAAAAACCAGGATAATAATTATCATCCATATCGCGTGCTAAGGAAAAGGTGTTACAACAAAATCTGTGACCCATCAGAATCTCTGACCACGGGAGGCGCTCACATTTCGCTGCTAAATGTATGTTTTACAATACGATTAAGGGCTTAAAATGATGAAGACGAAAAAGCGTTTATTGGCTCCTCAGTGAGAAAATTGTATGGGTATAGGTATAGTCAAGTCAAACATTCTGGTGCGATCAGAAATACTTTTTATACTGGCTATGTGAGGCTTATGTATCATAACAGTGACATGAGTGATTGACTCAGATTTCACATGAGTTCCTTAATTGTTCTTTTTAGTTGTATTCAATTGTTTTTAAGACCTTTCAAGCCTTAACGGCGTTTATGTGGAGAAATGTATGCAAGCGGTCACAGATTCCGATGGGTCACAGAATTTGTTGTAACACCTGTTAACAAGCTATTTACTGTTACCTTGTTAGCGAAAGCCCGCAAGTTGAGCTGAAACATGAACACACAAATATTAATTACGCGCTTTTTGTCACGGATCCATAACGTAAACTTTATGCGGTTAAAAACATTTCGAGTTGTAAATTTGACGGCAATACTGTAGATGTTTTCCAGTTAAGCTAAAATCCTGTGGTCAAACCAAACGCTCTGTGTGTGCGTCGCTATGGAAACGAAGGGTTGCCTGGGTAACGTATAGACTGAAGAAAAAAAGAGAAGCAAAATCGCAGTTTCAGACCCGCAATTTCAGACGTATACTTGTAAAGAAAAACCCGCAAACGTTAGGGTTAGGGCGACAGGGCTCGTGCATGTGTGGAGTGCTGTTTAGAGCTCGAGAAAGTAAAATTGATGATGATATCAAAGGCTTTTATATTGATATTTTATTATATATAAAATAGAATAATATAAATTGACATGGCAGATATGATATATGACGTGGACCACGTATATACCATTTACACGGACCACGTTTGACCTGACTGAAAGTATAATCAGCATAAATACATTGTGTAAATGCTCAGAATGAAAGCTTAATCCGATCAAGAGGAATGGTGTAAACATTTCTATATTCTGATCAACAGAGGAGGGAAAGGGAACATCTCTACTCATTCTCATTGTTTCTGTGACTATTTCTGCTTACCTGAACCCAACAGGGTTAGTGACTTGAGTTTCAAAGAAAGATTTGAAAAATGGAGTCAGTAGAACAAAACTTAGTATACTGTATAACATTTTATTTGGAAACTGAGTTACAGACGACTGAGCATCTTTACGGCAGAAATACTTAATCAATAAGTTGTTTAAGCAGATACCTTGTTGACACGCCAAGTGAAATGTTTGAACGTACTGATATCAAAAGATGTTGATTGTCCTCAAGTAAGTAAGAGAAAATATTCTATTTGCAAATGCAGTCAAAACAATAGCCACTGAAATACTGGAAAACAGTTATACTCATAATTCTTCTAAGATATCAAAGACAATGTTTTCGCTTACTTTATAAAATAATTTCTCATAATAAGTCCAGAAAAAGAACTTAAAGAACATGATAGTCATCTCTTTTAGGAGAAAATTAGGAGATTTTGCAATACTGAGGACGACTAAATTGTTCAGATAATCCTAATAGCTTTTTGGCCCTGTGGTATCCATTTCAAGCTTGAAATATACATAAAAAATATAAGTTAGTATACTGAAACTAGCACATACATGACAGGATTAAAATAACTTTAAAACGCTGCCATTATTTGTTTTACAGCAGGGGTTCAAGAAAATACAGAATTTATTCAACAATTTGTTTTTTTTATATATACTTATATTTTTTATATACACGCTTTATTGAATTTGTCTATATTGTCCCAACTCAAACATGTCAGCATTTAAGTTATTCCAGTTTTAGAGTTCTGATTTCCTAGTATAATATTGCAGTTAAAACAAGAACGGACTCATCTGCATTTTTACTCCAGACAAAGCCTAAATCCCCAACCGCCCCTTAATATCCCACCCAATCATAGACAATACAGACATCCCAACCCTGAGGAAGTCTGTGTTTGGTCTTTCAGGGGGACAACCTGTAAGTCTGAATACAACCTTGAACTCACCCACTCCTTCCCCCGTGTTTTCCCTCTCCATCTTCCTCCCGGCTCACTTTCTTCTGTTCTTCTCGTTTGTATCTTCCTCTCTCTCAGGAGTTTCCAGTCCTTTCCTGCAGGGAAGTCCATGCTTTCTCTCACACAATGCTGACCAACTCCAGATGGCTAGTCTGTGAAGCTTCATTGCAGTAGTTTTTTTTTAAGCAGGTCCATTTTAATTCCCTATATTATGATCTTTTTCAACATGATATGCATGTTAGTGTGGAACCTTGCATGCATGCATGCAAATCTCTGCATGATTTGCATGCATTAATTCTATTCTATTCTGTTCTATTCTATTCTACAGGCATTTAGTAGACACTTTTATCCAATACATCAGAGAATAAAACAACACAAACATGAAATCAAACAACAGGGAACAGCACATATTGGTATGTGCTTTAATGAATTTTCAACAGGTAGCTTTGCCAGTCTGATTTGGTGATACATTTTGCATTAAGGACAAGCCCATATGCTTAGTTTACTGTGGTAAAGTAAAACATTTAATACCTTCTTGTTGCTGGTATGGTTTTGGAGCAACGTGCCCAGAAGTCGTTACATTTTGTCTGTATTTATTTGGTGCCACATGATTATCACAAGTCAAGCCAGCAGCTAATGGTGTTGGAGTTTTGTGTTGCATGTTGCTTTAGACTTAACACTTTGCAGTGGAAAAACTCAAATTTCTTTGTATAGTCAGACACCCAGATGCACATTTATGACATAATGTAAACCTTCTAAAGAGAAAAACATCAACACTGTGGTACAGACACAGAACATGAACAATAACAGAAGCCTTTTTGTTGACCTTGTGAGATGGCTCACACTGTTTTTTTTCCTGCTAAATGGATTGAACATACAGCGGCCGTTGACGAGCTGACTGGCTGAGTGATTTGTATGGTGTAGAGTGGATGAAAATAATGCAGATATATCTTAATACAAAACAATAAATTAACATATTGTTCTTGGTTGGAGAAAGGCTGGCAGGCCAAAATGAAAAGTTATGACTGATCTCAGAACTAATGGCAGGCTGCCATGCCAAGGAGGGCTGAGGAAGAAAGGGATGGAAGGGATAAATACACAGGACAGATGGCCTGTTTAGACCAGATGCGGCAGAAGATATACAGGATCACTTATTTAGAGCAGAATCAAAGGAGCGTAGATGAGTGAAAAACCAGAGAAACAGAGTTGTCCAGTTAACAAGTGGTCAATAGAATAGAGAAGCCCAGCTGGAGGCAGCAGCCCTAATAGCAATCCAATATCTCAATAAAAGTACAAACAACACACACACACATGCACAGAGTACATTAAGCAGTAATAAGCTGCTGGCTGAAGGACAATGAGCTCAGGGTCTTTTTAGGAAAGTGGAGCAGGCCTTGGAAGGTTTACTTTGCTTATTACACTACGATTAGTCCACAGACATTGCCTTTGTTCAGGCTACGAGGGCCAAGGTAGGCTCCACTCATGAACAGCCCCTCATAAACACACACACACACACACACATGTGCCTGAATACATGGTTTCAGGCAGAGCCTATAATGAGCCCAGAATCCAACTCATGAACATAAACAAGAATGACCCTGGATGACCCGAGCTCAGTGGACCTCGCACATCCACACACTCACTCATGGGCAAAATCTTTTCAACCCCCACCTCGACCCAGACGAATAGCAACCCGTGTTGTCTGCACACTGTACGGAAAAGACCAGTGATAATGAAGCCAGACTGGAGCATTTTAAAAGATCATAGCTGGAATGCTGCCAGAGCCCCATCTCTCGAGTGTGTGTGTGTGTGTGTGTGCATAAGGGAAAAACAGAACAATAAGTGTGTGTCTGTGCAGTCATGCAGAGTGATGGATAAATCCACCTTTAATAACACACCATAGATTCGGTATGAAGACTGATTAGAATACAGATGAATAACAGGCTGTGTAAGCAGCGGTGGCAACACTGCAGAAGTGTGTTCACAAAGAGCAGAGAGCAGGCAGCCCAATATGGAAATAATGCAACGAAGAACAGAGGGAGGTTTACTTGTGTAAGTGAAACTGGGAGTGCTTCTTCTTTGATAGAATTGTTTCTTTGTGCTTTTAATCCTGACTCAGCGGTGGCTTTTTGAGTCTCGTTTCAACACAAGCTTCCTCCTCCAAAGTAAAGCTGTTTCAATCATCAATGATCCAAGCTCTTCCTCATTCGCGTGCATGTCGGCCCACTTTATGAGGTTAGAGGATATAGAGACTGCAGGAACAGAAAGGAGTGAGAGTGTGTTGGGATGATGTTGGAGGACTGTGTAAAGTTTGGGACAGCAGTCTGTAGAATGAATCCCGTAAACTTGAATGATTTCATCATTAGATCTTTGGTCACTATATTTCCAGCTCCTAATGGATGAAATAACAACACACACACACATTCTCAGCAGACCATTTGCCATTTCAAACTACATTAGCAGGGTTTGTCTGTCCACCTGTTAAATCTGTATTTGCACAACGAATAGCATAAAAGGGGAGAAAAAAAACTACTGGAAAAATGATAAATTAGGCACATGGTCTATGCTGGTGTTTACCTGTATTTGAATCAGCTGACCTTTAAGAGTAGCATCAATCATTGCTGTCAGGTAAGAGAACTAAATCTGAGGCCACATCAATCTTCAGGTTTTTTACCTTTAGCTATCAGCTTGGTGTGCACACAAGATCAAGAAAAGCTTCCCAAAAATTTCTACTCAGACATTCACCTCAATATACATCTTTTGATATTCACTATTATAAATGAATAAAATCCTAATTTGATACCTTGTGCACATTCAGAGCTTTGATTTTCTAGTTGAAGCACCACAAGGTGAAAGTGTAATATTAGCCATATGGCTGCTTGCTGCCTCCATAGTTATGTGACAATTGGAAAATTTATGACAGCACAATTTAATTTACTTTCCTCTGGGAGAAATGCCTAAAACAGCAGGATTACAACATACAAGTAAGTAAATACAAGTAAATACCACAGGATTGGGAATTGATTTTAAAATGTAATAACCAGTTAGCACCCCTGCACTAATATATTATGTTGAATTTTACTAACTGATTAATTCATATGGTTTTGCTTCTTAAATCCACCATGACAGACATTAGAGATTAGAGATTAGGAGACACTATTTTTACCAACATGTCCCAGTCACCTTAAATCTTTGCAGGTTTTGTAACATTGCAAATGAGACTTGAAAAACGTGTATATTTGTATAAGTGATTAAATGACCCTGTCACTGTTCATAAGGGCAGCACTCTCTCTATGTGTGGGGCTGTAATAATCTGTTTGACCACGTGGTGGTGCTGGCACTCTGTGAGCATGATGGGTCTCAGCAGGGGGTTGCAATGGCTTCTAGTGATGAAGGTGCATCCGCACTGCGTTTCCTCAGGAAAAAATATCAATAAATGTATGCACGAAGATCCAAACACATGCTTTCATTAATCTAATGCAAATCAGTGAAATGCATAAATCTTTATATATATATAATCTGTGATAACTATGCAGCTCAAAGGTGCAAATCACGTGACTGCCTGCATTTCTGCCTTTTTTGCTGTCTTGTAGAGGTGTAGTAGCACAAAGATAAAGCTAACATGATGTCAGGCTTTCATAAACTAGAGTTTATACAGTCCATGTAGCAGCTGAAAGAAAAAACTGAACTCTTGACCCCTGCAGTGAGGAGATCCGGTGGTCCTGTTATGCTGTAGTGCACATTTTGTAGACACTTTTTGGGTCTGTTAGTCACTGCAGCGTAGGGTCACTGTAAATCAATACAATGTTGCTCTGAGTGATCACCTTTATCCTGTGCTGGGAGTGGTCTGTCCAGGATTAACATACACAAAATCCATAGGACACAAGGGGTCAGTACATAGTCTAAATTCAGTTTTATGCTGCTGTCAACAGATCTCCACCAAATTACAGTCTGGGGGGATTTTATCCCGACATCCCAGACAGAGCTCATCATCAAATGAGGGAATATCTTTATGAAGAATATGTCGCTTTAATAGAGTTCAGACACTTGTAAAATCAATGCCAAGGCAAATGAACGCCGTCTGTTTGGCACACGGTGCCTCAACACCTTTCTAACACTTCATTATGTTGTTTCTCTTAATTTGTCACTTGTGTGTATGAGTGTGTGTAGCAGCGTCTCATTTGGCTTGACAGACTGAATTTGTAATGCAACACAACACACCAGTGGAGAGTAAAATGGTTCTTGTGCAGAGTGCAGACAGACAGGGGAGGAGTGGAAGTGGAAGGAAAAAGGCATTTCAACAAAGGCCACGGGTACGGCTGAGTCTCAAGCTTTTGAGTTAGAGCGTTGTTACTGATTAGTCTAATTGGCCTTTATTCTGACAGACAACGAAAGGACCTTTCTGTTTGAGTTAAGCCAGTATTTGACGTTTATTGTAGACTAGTAATGGACAAAGGAAAAAGACCATAACAATAGCTACATCCACAGTTTCATCGTGTCATTTAGTGGTTTTCACCATCAACATGACCACTGAACTGGTGGCAGATATGGCCAATAACTGTCATAGTTTTCCTGAGTAATAAATATAACTGATCTGAAAGTCAGACACTGATTGAAATCATGAACAATGCTCCAAACCATCTGTTGAACTCAAGTCTTATCCAGAAGGATGCTGTGCAGGAAAAAGGAAAAAAAGCACATGGGGAAGTTCATGCCCATCCAGGAAGGCTTTCATTCCCCATGAGGGGGTATGTATCCCAGGAAAGGGGAGTTATTATTATTATAATGTTCTGTATTGCTCTGATTGTGATATGTTTATTTGGGGTATTTAATTCAGGCCTGAAGACAAACTGAGCATAAAAAGGCAAAGGTGTGAGTATTTTTCACATCTGTTCCTTGATTGCCAGCAGAATGGGAGTGAGATCTTTTTGTTGCAAACATGAGGGATGTTCATGGTGTAACTGTGACATTTGTAATTCTACAAGTTAGACATGCATGAGAAAGAAGAATGGTGGTTGTCAAGGAAAGAAAAAGATGCTTAAAATGCTAGCACTAATGTTTACATTCTGCTACCATGTACAGTCCAGAAGGCGATGATGATTCCTTCTCTGCAATGTTATCACATCTGCCACTGTGTTAAAAGAGGCGTGCAACCTGGACAGGTATCCAGCTACCAGCACTGTTTCTATGTAATAAATAAACACCCATGTCTGGCTACATACTTTATGGAAAAAAGTCACTTCTGGTAAGAGATATAACAACTTGCAGTAGGTCATCTCCACTACATCCAATACATGGTCAACATCACACTATATGCACATATTATGTGTCCTATGTATGTCCAATGTAAACTGTATTCTTGTTTTATTATTATCTTTCATTATTTAGTAATAACAGCACATATTAACTCAATGGGAGTGTTTGTGGGGTTTAATTTATATCTTTTTATTCCCTCTGGATGTAATGTGGTTTTACATGCTGTCTCTGTTTCAGTGACTGATTACCACAAATTTATTTTGTTAAATATTTTTACATAGTACATATAAATATATATGACCAGGTTTATTTAGCCCAGTGTCAGACAGTCACTATGTTTGGTAAATGCATATCTATGTCTTTTTGTTCTGTTTTCTGTACAGTTGGGTTTGGTTCCTGCCTGTGTTTTGGATTTGTGTCTGGACACCCATTCACAGCAGCACCTTTGGTTAATAATAAAGGTTCATTCTGTTCATATGCATCTCCTGTTTGGGTCTTCCACTTCTAAACAGTCAGTAAAGGGACAGGAGATGCTGGAGATGTAACCACTTCAGATTACACCACCACCCTCTACCTCCTGTACCAAAGCCACCACAAAACAGCACCAATTTCTAACTAATTTTATCATTTTATTCAAAACAACAGAACAACAAGTGTGTTTGAGTGCAGCAATATAGCAGAACCATTCATAAGCAAACATGAAATTGCATATTTCAAATATTGCTTTTGTTTTCTTATGTGGTAGAAGCTGTAAATTGGTCTTTTACCTTCTGTACACAATACTGTTATTCATTTACAGCTTAGAGGGATGGAAATAAATCAAAGCAAAGACTAAAAAAATGGACTTCCCCAACTAAACAAATTGCTTGATGTATACCGGTGACATTTTCTTACTTGCAGAGAGGTGTGTCAGAAAAGCAACAAACCAGAAAGAGTGACAGTGAGATCTGCATAGCTGCACATCACATTGATGAACACAACAGAAGAAGAGTAGGTCAATACAAGCAGGGAACTATTCCTCTGAATAAACTAAATCAGTTAAATATTAATAAAGCATTTTGTTGTGCAAAGACACACTAGAAGTGAGAATGACCACTTCATGGACATTTCCTTCACCCAACAATCTGACTGAGGTTGACATCCATCTCTCCATTTGTGCCTAAATATTTAAATATAATTAAAATAACTAACAGAACTTTTGCAGATTTGTCAGGGATGCATCACCCTCCTATCAACGAGTAATTCATCACCCATCTTGCATCCTACCTGTACTGTGAGCGTTTTCCAGCCAGTAAGAGTCTTGACTTTTGTTGCATCTTTTGCCATTTCCCTCTCTCCCTTTTTTCCTCTCTTCTTCCAATAATGTCCTCTAGTGCCTCTTTGCTGAATCAACCGCTGTTTGCATTTTAAATATCTGATGTGTTTATATGCTTGCTAGTGTGTGAAGCAGTGCGTAAAGCCAAACTCAGCTGCAGTGGTCACACAGTGGTCACATGATGGTCACATAGTGGTCAAAAAAAGTGAGCATCATGGAGTTTTAACGTCAGAAACTTATGAAATTGTTATGTATTTATTTACCAGGTTGTAAGGAAGGATGCAGGGTGAAGATTTAAATCCAGGTTGCCCTCGTGCAAGGCAAACCAGTGTTCACAGGACCAACAGAACATACAGGTAATGCAGGGAAGTGGGAGTACACAACCATAAATTCACTGCTGATGGTACGCCTCCTGGAAAGTAGCTCAGATGAGGACTGGGTGTAAATTCAGGTATTCAGATGAGAAAATGCTGGTCAGACGCAGGTGAGGTTGATACCAGAAGAGCAGTCTGGGAATAAGTGCTGAAGTGTCAGACACGAAGGTGAAACCAATCTGGTAAAGAGTAGGTGGTGTGAAACTGCATATATACTGACTTAATTGGTGAGCAGGTGACAGCAGCAGGTGAAGGCAGCTAAACTGATATATGCAATATAGTAGGAGGAGAAGCAGAGTAGATTGTGAGAGCGGTGTAGCCTTTAATAAAGTCTTTTTTGCCCCAGTGCATCTATTCTTCAGTTATGTCCAAATCTGTGAGGTCACAGGAAGCTGACCTGGGATCACCAACAATTCCATCAGTTGATTTGTTGAGATTTGCATCAATGTGAAGATGCTGCAATAATCAGATCCAATAAAGATGTTGAGAATGTAAAAAGACAAGCCAAATATATCCAGAAGAAATATCCCTAAAAACAAAATGGGATGTAGATGTAATAAAAAGTACAGACAGGAAGGCAGATTAAAGATGGAGCTGCACTGATGTTGATTTTTAAAGATAAGATCTGAGTTACATTAAGTGTCCTGAGCCAGAAGTCATAAAGCTGGATTAGGTGACATATTTCAACTGATGTATGAAATATTGGGTTAACATAAATCTGCAGTACTTAAAAAAAAACCTGACTATAGATCATTACAGCACTTCCAGCACCGCCTCAGACTCTGATAGGCATTTCAGCCACCAGAGTCAATCAAAGAGGGGCTACGGAAGAGAGCGCGTGGGTGGGAGGGCTGAGCCAGACAGCCAGAAGCAGAGTCAGAGAAAGAAAGACAGCCAAATGGATGGAGTAGAACAACAACAAGACAGAAGCAGCAACAGGACTGAAGGGATAACAGCTGACACTCACAGCTTGTTGAGAAGTGGAGAGCAAGCAGTTCCATAAAGCCAGAGCTGAAGCTATTGAAAGTGAAGGAGATGCAGCTCTGATGCTCAGAACAAAACCTCAATTCTTGTATCTTATCGCAGAATTAGACAGTTGTCAAATCAGAGAGAGAAATGGATGGATGCGTGAGTGAGAAAACTATATATGGGGTAAGAAAAGAAGGAATTTGTGTAAAACTTTTGTCATTGTAAGCTAATGTAAGTCATAAATCATGGGATCATTAAAACAGATAAACAGAGATTCTTGAGCTGAAGGGAAAAGAAAGTTCACTGCCGCAAAAGCTTCTTGTGATCACAATAATACAGAGCTCAACTTTGCCAAATCTAATTCGCAGTGCTGGAATACAGCAATGGAAGCTGAGTGACAGATATCCACAAACCCACACACTCGTTTCTCATTGAAGCAGCTCTTAATAGATCCTCTCAGTTGTCAGTAAAAACAGAGGAGAAGACATGTATTCCTCATCACACAGGCATAATATAAACACGCAGCGGGGAGCTGTTTTCATAATCTAACAAAGGAAGCATACAGTTCTTCTCAACTTGCGGAGTCATACGAAGACAAAACTTTTCTGTAGCAGGAAAGACATAATGATGACACCAACACACACACGGCGCCTTTCTCAAACACCCACCCTCACATCTGTCTTCACTTCAGCTTTATTAATACAAGGGGTGCAAAATATTCACAAAGGAGCAAAACAATATGATCATCCGACAACATACACCTGGTGTTTGTTGTCACAAGAAGGAAAAAGACGAGATGTCACAGCTGTGCAGCTTATAGCCTGAGGATGCTGTCCCAGTTTTTAAACCAAGTGACCAGGGACCACCGGATGATTGGTGAAACACGCAGAACAGATTTTGATGAGACAAAACAAACAGATTTTAGCTAGAAAATAGATACATCTTAACAAAGGAGAATGATTCATACCCATTTTTTTGTTAGATCATGTAGCAGAACATGTAAAACACCTATTAACAAGGTTTGCATCGGTATTATTCTGTCTATGTCTGACACTGACATGGCAACACAAAAGAAAAGGACTCTGACATTAAACCAGGGAGAAAACAATGATACAAAAAACAACAACACTTTTTCCAGTGTTATTTGTTCCTGCATGTTACGACCCGGCTCGCAGGGGAAAAGGACGTAACATAAAAATTAAGATGTGCCAGATGTAAGATGGAGTAAAGGG
>JBAMHV010000005.1:4108492-4126391 GCA_037177535.1 Pseudomugil gertrudae | reverse complement strand
TGCATGTCTTTGGACTGTGGGAGGAAGCCGGAGAACCCGGAGAGAACCCACGCTAACACGGGGAAAACATGCAAACTACACACAGAAAGGTTACTGGTTGGACCTCCCCACCCAGCTGAGGCTCGAACCAGCACCCATTAAACCTCTGACCTGCAAATAGTCTGTTGTCACCATGATGAATAATCTGGAGCAGCAGTGCCCTTGTAATAACTTCATACAGTATTCTTGTGCACCTCCATTATGTTTTACTAATATGGTTTTATTCATATTTTTATTTAAATGTACTCTTATCCTTTCATCTGCTTTATTTTTGTTTAGGTGCTGTTAGCAAAAGCTTTTCATACCAACATTTTGTTTGTGTGCATCTGTGACGTGTTTGTGGAATGACAAAAATATACCTATCTAAATACGGGAGTGAAAAAAATATGATTTCACTGGGAAAAAATCATCATTACATGTAAGACTAAATTTATTCTATGTGACACATGTGCAGAGTGAAGAAAAGTGTGCAGAGAAGCAGATGGGGGTGAAACTGACGCTGTGCATGAAACATTTCTTGGGGTTAGAGTAGATGACAAGGTGAGCTGTTAACCACACATGAAACATGTACAGACCATGATTTTAAGAAACACTGCACACCTACACTAAGCAAAACTATTACTGGCAGACACTTTACTCTTTACTGGTTTTGTCACATTATATTGTTGTACTGAGATTTGGGAAAATAGTTTCCAAACTTAATTAAAACACTTATCATCCTGCAAAAAAAGGAAATGAGAAATATTCACAAGGTCAGTAAAACTACTGAAATTTACTGAGGTTTTTTTTTTTTTATAAATCATCACTTATAAGAAAAAAAACATTGCTGTCATAAAAAAAATCTATTTTTTTTTAGGAATCGGGAGGATTTAGATGGAAATAGAAATTCTAAACATAAAACCAGCCATGAAAAGTTTCTGTATCTCTGTAACATGTTGATCTATGAAGCAATCTAAAAGAGGTAATCAAAATACCAACCAGTTCAAACCAGTTAACATGTTATTTGGTCAGATGATCTACAGGAAGCGACACAGAAAGACAAACAGAGAAGATTGAAGACATAAATGGAGTAACGGTTGCAGAGGTAGAGGTAAAGTATTGGCCGCAAGATCTGTAGGCACTTGATATGGTTTTAGTTTTAGTAGTTCTTCTGTGTTTTGTTATGTCTTACTTTGCATGTTTTGTGCATTGATTTCAGTTCCGTCTTGTTTTATTTAGTAGTGCCTCATCCTTTGCTTCATCTTACTTTTTACTTCCTGTTCCTGTGTTTACTAATCGCGCTACCTTGTTTTGTACCATATTACAGTGTTGCTCCTCTGGCCTGACAGGAGTCATGAGTTTTTTTTTTCCATTTGAAAAAAGTTTTGTTATAATTAATGTTCACTCACATTAGCTTCACTGTGTCTCACTACCATTAGTTGCAGCACTCAAACTTTTCATCAGAGTTGTTAACAAGCAAAAACACATTTTAACCACTTAGCACATACAGTGCAATAGCTCTTTAAATATGTATTCAGTGCATAAATCATAACCCATCTATTTCTCCTTGTTGGCTTAATTGTTTAGCCATCAGTTCCATCAGCTATTAGCATAAAGTTTGCTAGCTTAACGTCACATAGCATTGCACATTGGCACATGTTCTCATCATGTTGACTACACTACTCACTTCTATTACATTATAGGTCACATGTGTGTGTTTTCACCTTTCCTTCCAGCTCTTCTGTCATTAACAATGATAGACAAAGATAACCCACCTGGTAATAGAAATCAGAAGGCAGAAACAAAGTTCATTGTTAGGCTTTAGGACTTTCTCTGCCGGTGCAGTTCTGGGATAAGAGCCCTTGTGAAAAACACATGTGGTCAGGAAAAAGAGTAGCGGTGGATTAAATCAGGGTTATTATGTGGAAAGGGTACGTACAGGGTTTTAAATGCAGTGGTATGCATGCAGGGTGTCGTGAGGAAGGCCATCGAGGTTGCTGCACGCACCGTCTGGTCGTCTACCATTTTAATTAGACTTATTTATCAAACACAAGAAAACAGTGACAACATACAGACAACCTTTGAAGAGGTAGTGGATGGTGGACGGGGCTTCTTAGGTCTCCCCGCCTCCAAAATGGTGTGGTTTCTGCCCCTGAATCTTAATTGCACACAAAACACTTGTTTTCGGGCTCTTGGGGTCTAGGGCCGGCACTCTGCCCACCCTGGGCGGCTGGTACCTGGTGGGGATGGTGATTGCCGACCTGGGCCTGCTGGTGCCCCTGGGGCTAACTACCTTTTGACCTGGTCTGGGAGTTGCCCTGGCCTGCCTCTGACCTTTGGGTAGACGGGGTTGCCCTGGTATGATCACTGGTATGGTTTTTTCTATGAGCACTTTTCACCCCATACCTTCTGTATGATGACACAGTCACTGAGCTATTCTTTAGGTTTATTCACGAACAGCCATTTTTGCCTGAATCCTATGCACCCTCTAGTGGTAAAGCTATTATGTATAATATTAACCACTCTTAACCGTTGTTACAAGCCCCTAGCTTGTCAGTAAAAAGGGGAAGTGTTTATAGACATTAATCCAACATTCAAACTTCTTCTTAGTTAAGAAGGCATTTATTTGCTGGTTTTATACCTGTGGTAAACAAAGCAGAATAAAGGTTCAAAATCATGTTAGAAAAAATCATCCAAACTAAAAACACTAAGAAGCAACTAAAAAAATAAATCACAAAAATACTCCTGTTGGGTTTAGAACAAACACATAAAAGCTAAATGCCCCGATTGGGGCATTCAGTGATATTGATGATTCCATTGTGTCTGGACAGTATCGAGGTGAACTCTTGTTAAACCGTTGCATTAACTTTTGCACAGATTTCTTCTCAGTCTACATGATATTATACATAAATGTCGATCAAAAGTGCAAGAAGACCGTTATTATTCTGTGTGAGGCATTTTACACCTCCTTACAATTTCAAAATCAAACCCACACTCTTGCAGCACCATGTTTTTTATTGGCTCCAGGAAAACTCTTGGTGGTCCCACAGCCAGTACAATAGCTGCGTTGCTAGTTGAAGTTTTGGGAAATGAATGTATAAATAAATAAAATAAATTTAGCAAGCGACCCAGAGAAGTAGTTAAATGTGGTACGAAGAAAAGAATGTGCCATGATAAACGTGTGCATTTATTCAGAGCCCTGACTTCTTACATATACAACTTACCATAAACACAAGGTGGTGAAAAAGTCTAAAATTAATCTTAGAAATGTTTGAAAAGAATTTTAATTTGGCTTCAGGTGCAGAAAATGTTCTCTAAAGCTTTATGTCTATGCAAGAGAGTTTTTCATATTCAGGCACATAAACTACCTAAATTCATCCTTTAGGATTTCGTCATTGTTAGTGTTCAAAGTCATGTTTTTTGACCTATGAATGCATTCAGTAACAATGACATCTATAAGTAAATCATTTTATTATGTCCGTCATGGATAACTCCTGAGCTGAATCAGATCTGAGATGTGCCGTTACTGTATAACTGTAGCTGCAGTCAGTAAGGCTTGTACTGTATGATAGAGCCTCTCTGCTGTTTCCCCCTGAAGGTTGTTGTTACAGTTCATAAACTTGAAATAATCTGCTCTGACTCCAGACACGGCCGCCTTTCTTTCAAGAGATACAGCACACCATTATGCTGCATAAAAAACACACCCTGAGACATAGATGTAGTGCAGTTACATTAGCCTAGTTACTTCAGACTCAATTTATCACTATTTCCAGCACCATGGAGAGGGCTCTGCTCTGCAAATTGTGAACTGAAAAGCTCCTGTGTTTGGAAAGATAATGATGAACACATGTTAGGAAACAGGACCGCAGAAACCTAATTAACTGGGTTTTATCAGGCTGTCCAAAGTCCCAAAACGGATTCTAACTGCCCCGTTCTTAAATATTAATAAATGTGTTTTCCAAAATGTACTTATTGCAAAAAGCTTATTAAATCTTTCAAATGAAAAATGAGAACAATATAAGTAAAAAAAGAGAAAGCTGCAGTAGCTGAAGTTAAATCAAACTTTGTGGAATAGAGCTACAAAACCCTAATGTGAAATGAGGGCTGGTCGAGAAGCTTGCAAATGCAATTAAACTCAGGTCATGTTTAATGGGCATGAAAATGAAAGCCTCCTGATGTGGAAAGCAAAATAAAGCTCTCTGTTCCCGTTCAGCTATGTTCAGGTTACTGCTTCCATTCCAGACAGCAATCCTCTTCCCCCCTCCCTCATTTTAAGGATGTTTCTCTTACAGGTTTTGCTGGTTTTGAGGCTCTGGTAGGCTTGATTCATTTCAAAGAGCTCTAAAAGACCGATCCTGTCAGAAGGGAGCAATGAGATGCTCTAGTACTGCTGAGCTGGGGAAAAACCAGAACTGCATGCTGGTAAAAAGCTTTGGAAGTCCTCGCAGTGCTCACAGAGATGGTCTGTGAGCTGACTGATACTGGTTATTGGATTGAAAGTCTCACATTCAGGAGGAGGAAAAAAAATCAGCCTGTAAGTTTCATAAACCAGCATAAACCACAAGTAGTTATGGTAAAAATGAGCCAGCTCCACGCTGTGTATTGAGTCGGGTGAGTTAGGCTGGTTAATTGGTGGAGTGGTGCTCACTGAGCTCTGGCTATGTGATCCTGATCCCGCTAGCGGCTCGTGGTCATAGGTTCAGGACGCCTCGTCACCCAGAGAATGGTGATTAGCCCTGGGTAATGGTGCCTGCCAGCCCAATTAGAGGCATAATGTGTGACCATTACCCTGTGCCACTAATTACAACCAGGCCATGCCTCTGTGTGTCTGAGGGAGTGAGCGTATCTGAAACAGACGGAAACAAAGAGATGCTTCGGAAGAAAGAAAGCACACATATGCATGTGTGAGAGAAGGAGAAGATTATGACAAGAAGAAAAAAAAAAACGTGCTACATTTGTGTGTTGCAGACAATTGACCCATTCTGCTATAGTATCCATCCCGTCATTTCCAATTACAGTGAGCCTCGGGTCTCTGCTACAACATCACCCAGCTTGCTAGACCTTGCTCGCTCAGCACCAAGTGTCAGTCTGTTATTAACACGTTGATTCATGTTGAGACACGACCCCCCCTGTCTTCAGCATAATATTGAGGAGCTTCTGAATGCTACTGCAGGGAATAATTACAAGGGCTAAAGGATGGAAGGCCTCTTCTGTATGTCCATTTAATCTCTTTTTTACATAATTAAAATGACATTATTACACCAAACTAAAATATTAAGGATGTTTTAAAGGCATAAATTGTGCATACACAGCAGTGCAGCTTGCATGGTTTTGCTCCATGTAGCCTGGGCAAGCAAGGACACCAGGAAACAGACTACAGTTAAGTAAACTGGGCCTCTGATTATTTACGTGACCCTTTCACTGACCCCTTTGCCCTTCTGCTCTCCCAGGGCACTACCTAATTTGGTTAAGATTTTCTCCCTCTGGTATATAACAATATATATTTGTCCTTTTACCCTGAACTTTATTTCGCTCCACAAATACTTTTGAAAGTATTCAATGTCAGAGCTGAAGAGATTTATAGTCACTCAGGCCAAACTAGGAGTTTACAGTTTAACAGGATGAATTTCTTTAACCCCAATGGGCAAAGATAGACTAATAGAGTCAAACTAAAAATAAAAATTGAGCATTTCATTGTAAATTGTGCATCAAAGTGCAAAACATGAGCTATCACGCTTTTTTTTTAATGTCAAAATGAAAAAGGAACTAATTTCCACTGGAGAACGTGAAGATTATTTTGATACCCAAAATGCTGAGAGGTCAGATTTGACTTTTCAAAATGGCGGAGAGCAGCGAAGAAATTGTGGATGGTGACATCCCTTTAGAAAACAAAACCCAGGGCCTTAAAATTAGGCTACTATATGATTCATAATCCATACCAAATACTGCACACTCACCGTTAGATTTTTAATACATTTTGTTCTTGATGTAGCAGATGAATTAATAAGTCCAGGACTGTTTTACCCATGTAGCAGCTTATAACAAAGTTTCTGTCCACCTTTTTATTATACAACAGCACTTAAACACAACAAATTTCCTATTTACAAGTGGAGAATGCCATCTTTCCCATAGAATAAATACTAAAATGCAAACAATGCTAGTACTTCTCTTTCAGTTTTCTTCTTTTTGTGTCATCTTTTCAACCATTTTGCAAAAAAAATAAAGTCTGGAATGTGGATTTATTTAACCGTATGACGGCAAAAATAAACAATCGTGTGTTTGCAGAATTTGAAACCTGGTGATATAAAATACAGCGCCAGACACCATATTTACAGAGATAAACCCCCTAAAAGCCTGCAGCTCTATCCAAAATGCATCAAAAATACACAAAACCTGCATGAAATCTGTTGTTGCTAAGACATCATTTCACACACACACACACAAGCTACAGAGAAACTGAACACCATTAAATGTTGGAGCTCTTCAGAGTAGAAGCACTACGGCGTGAATCATACAGTGCCCCCTCACATAATCCTGCGTGTCGACGGTTTGAAAGCTGGTATATGTACGTGGTGAGTACCTAGCCAAACACATTAGCAGATGAAATTTTCTGCCCTAATTATGGCTGTACAAGCATGGCTATTCATCTGTGTTAATGCACTCATTGAAGGCTACAGGTCAGAGAGGTGTAAAATGAGAGAAAGCACAGATTCTCAAAAAAAGAGAATAAAGGGGGACAGGAGAATATTATGTAGCAGCTAATATAAGACACACTGTGCTGTAAGAAGCAAAAACTACCTGAAGGATTTTTGCAGAGCCCACTGTCCGGACTTGCTCTGTCAGGTAGCTGAACAATGAGTCAGTGTTCATGCAGGTGCTAACAAACAGTAGCAAGTTGAAGTAGTAGTAGTATCAGTCCGCTAACTGTCTGAAGTGATCTGAGATTTTGGATTCAAGCTGTGGAGCTAAAAGCAGAAGTCTTCAGCATCTGCTGCATGTCCACCACGGCCAGCAGCTCCCCATGTTAAGAGTTGCACCTGTCTCTGCTCATTTCAAGCTCTTAATGTGGCTTAATGTTTTCTTTTTTTATTTATTTATGGCCCTCTGGGAAAGCAGCTACAGTTAAAATACAGGCGGTGTGAAACTAATGAAGTGATTACAGCACAGACTGCAAGTTAAACTCCACAGTCAAGATCAGTCTGACTTCTTATAGCAGAATTAATGAATAACAATGTGATTCTTTTACAAAGATTTATGATGTTTAATCGCTGGCCTTCATCACCTGACTCATTCAAACTAAAATAAACAACTTTAAAGCAGGTGCTGCAGAATAAAAACCCCGTTGTTCTCACCAACAATATTAAAAATGAGTTTCTGAAGCTTGTAAACACTTTAGATGCCAAATAGAGATGTGGAGTTACATGACTAAGAGTGTGGAGGCAAACAAATAAAGCTGTGAGGGGAAATTTTGCTAGTATACTCATCAGTTATCACATAAAAAGTACTTTTGCATTTAGAAGGAGCTAATATATCATTGAAAACACTGAATTTTTAACTAAAAGAACATCATGTGTGCATTTTAGTTGCTGTACAGGCTGACAAGACTGCAGAGTTTATGAAGTGCAGGAAAAAAAAGCAAATAGTTTCCCGACATCTGAAGTGGAAGAAAATAAAAATCAGCTGATTGAAAAGAGTGAGCTGATCTAACTGTAAACATTTACAGATAGTTCTTCAAAATAGTAATAAAGACCATTAAGCCGGGATAAAAACTTATCTTCCCATTTAGGTTAATAGAGGGAGTGAAGGACAAATTGTCTCCACTGATTTCTGTTTTGTTTCTTTTTAGCCGGCATGTCTACTTGATGAGAGGTGAAACAAAAAGAAACTTTAGACAAGTCACACCATTGCATTCAGTATCATCAGGCTGAGCACTTCCACTGGTTTTTGGCTGTATCAGGTCATTTAACATTGTAAATCAACATGAAGAAGAGGCTTCTGGGAGGATTTTCTTTTATCATTTAGCATTCACTATAGCAGTTTCTCGATCCAGGTCCCCATAACCCCAGGGTTAGCATTTGAGGCAACACTAATTTAACCCATCTGAATGAAACAACTGGTTAACAGGCTACAAAGAACACGATGAGTTCATGAATCAGGTGTGTTGAGTTGGAAAACACCTATGACATGCATGGCAGAGGGTCCTGGACCTGGAGCAGGGGTGGCCAAACCTGGTCCCCGAGAGCGGCATCCCTGCAGGTGTTGGGAGTCTCCCTATATACCGCTTCATCCAATTCAGGGTCGCGGGTAGCTGGAGCCTATCCCAGCAATTAGACATGTTCAGAGCTTGACAGTCAAACCGCACAAGTCTGCTTAGTACCCATTGAAGGCTGCCATTCAAATCTCCCCTCCAGCGTCCGACCTTCTTACTGTGAGGCTCCTTGAAATGTTTTCTTTCTTAAGACATCTTTGAGATGTTTTAGCAGCACTGTACAACCTACTATAAAGAATACTTCTTATTGCTTATGGTGCTGCCATGAGCTACAGGTTTTATGTTTCAGTGTTTTAGTCTGATCTTGTACTTCGAATCACTACACAGTGTGTGTGTGTTGATCTTTTCCAAAATTGGTTCCAGTCATTTCCCCTTTAGTTTAGAGATTTTCTGCTTTATTGATCTGAACAGCACTCTGTTAAGTAATCAGACCAGGATCCAAGTTTTTTTTTTTTTGCCCCTCCTTCATCTTGTCAGCTGTGTACAGGTCTCAACGGTGATAAGGACCCCTGGGAGTTCCTTAAGTTTCATTCAGCTAAAATATCTCTTCAAGAAATCAAAATGATTTTTTTTTGTAGCACAGAAAATGGTTCTTTTGTTGAATCTCTCCTCAGGACCATTGCTGGGTTTTGCTAATACCTTTATATTTACCTTTAATGGGAGCTATTTGTACATTCTGGTGTAGACTTCTCTTAATGTGTGCTGATCACTAGATGGAGTTTTATTAGTATAAAAATGATATCAAGTGAAGCAAATAAAAACAAACCAAGCGTTTCAGTGTTGTATTTTTCTCTCCATGTGACGTTTGCCTGCGTGCATGCAACGCTGACACAGGCTGATTTAATGCAAACATTGCGATGAGAAGCATGGTCCACTGAAAGAAAACAGCTTTGATTATCACACTGAGATCAATAAGTAAGAATTACTTCTGCTTTTGCCTTTAAAATCTCATTTTGTTTACATTAGTGTCTTCAATAAAGATGCAGCTGGAAGGGAGTTAGTTTTACCAGGGGACCAAATCCAAAATGACAGCAAATAACTGTGACAAATGGCATCTGTGTAAAGTGTTCCATTTATTGGAGAACGACAACATAAGGGCGGCAGTCTGAGATGATTAATATCTAATGTCCATGCAGTCACAGTGATAAAATTCCCACCAATTATGTGCAAAACAAACTTATTTTGCACAGTTAGTGCCATGGTTTCTTCTGCTCTACTCCATAAACAGAGTAATATCAGTTGTTTTTCAGTTTTCACGTTTTACCGTTCTGTCTGTTAAACAGGACAATCATATTTGACGTGCAAACAGCCACAGTTTTACAGGTGTTGACTGGTGGGAACTAATGGAATCCAATGGAGACACAAACATGGACACATACACATGGTACAAAACATTGTGGTACACTGCGGTATGTTGAAATGTAAAGATACTTTCACAGCCAGGTATTAATGAACTACATCAATCTGATTAGCTTTACTTGTTAAAAAATAAAATTACACTGACTATTTTTTACCAAGTAGGCCCAGCAGACCCCGGTAGGCTCCAGAAGACCCCGGTAGGCTCCAACAGACCCCGGTAGGCTCCAGCAGACCCCGGTAGGCTCCAGCAGACCCCGGTAGGCTCCAGCAGACCCCGATAGGCTCCAACAGACCCCGGTAGGCTCCAACAGACCCCAGTAGGCTCCAACAGACCCCGATAGGCTCCAACAGACCCCGGTAAGCCCAGCATGCTCTTGCCCGCTCTGACCGGCTCCGACAGGCCTCTGCAAGCTGTGGCAACTTGTGGCAGGTTGATGCAGTTGCCATAAATACTGCTGCCGTGATCTAAGTTTGTCTCTGTTGCCAGATGAGGATCAGCAGGTTAAAAATAAAGTCTGGTGCATAAATTCTTCTCTGGGCAGCAAAATGTTTGTCTAAAATTTTGTAAACTATAGCAAATCTAGTGAGATAACAATTTCATATCGGAACATATGAGTTGGTTGCCCACCAAATCATTTCTATGCCTGCAAGACGTGGCTCTGGGGGTTTCCTGGCAAATCTGTGGACACGTTGAAGCTCTGTCATTGTTTTTCTTTTAAAGGTGTAAAATGAGGAAGAACCATAGACTGTGGAAGAACACAGTTATTTTATACACGGCCATGTTCTGTAACAGGCAAGCTCCTCCTCAGGGTACTGGAACTGTTTTGACTGAGTTCCTGATGTAAACCAGCTCTTCCTCCTCTAGGTCTGAGGACACCACACTGTGGTTTATGTTTGTTTGAACAACTAACCTAAAACATTCAGGTAAATATAGATGATTGAAACATGTTGCATATTGTGATTGTTATGGCATAGCATTTACTAATGCTCACCTTTCCATGTAATGATTGGAGCACAACATTATCAACCTATGGGTAGCATGGTGGTGCAGTGGTTAGCGCTGTGGCCTCACAGCTAGAAGATCGTGGGTTTGAGTCCAGGCTGGGGAGGGTTGTCCAGCAACCTTTCTGTGTGGAGTTTGCATGTTCTCCCCATGTATGCGTGGGTTCTCTCCGGGTACTCTGGCTTCCTCCCATCCACAAGATATGCATGTTAGGTTAATAATAACTTCAAGTAATCTATTTGTTTTATCCTGACAAGATATATGATTAAGCAATGACATGGGATTGAGGCTTTATAAGTTCCAGCTTGCATGCTCATGGTCAGACTCTCTCCAGAGCTCTGCCTGACGGACCTCTGAACAGACTCTCAGGAATTGCATTTTCTTTACTTTGTACTCTTTCCTTTGTTTCAATAAACTTGTAATCATTTCCACTTTCACAACCAGGCTCCTCATTTTTGGCAGAGAAGTTTTTGCCTCTATAATTAATAATAGCTATAGTTAAAATGACTGCTTATCATATGGAAGTCGCTTTGGATAAAAGCGTCTGCCAGATGACTGTATATACATGATCATTCATTCACCTTCAGAAAGTCGGTCTTTCAAAACCAGGATTTTAGAACATTTTTCATTTATTTCTTTTGAATGTGTCACTAATGTTAATAAAATCCCACTGATACACTGATCTGAAAAACATTACTACACAATAGCCAACAATGGTGCAGCAATCCACATGGTTTCTATAGTAATGTACTGCTATTGATTTGCAATAGCATGTGAGAAACATAGCGCTGACAGCAGAGTATAGAGTGAGGAGTTTGATGCAAAGAGGCTTTTTCTATGCCAGCTACAGGGCAGCTTTTAGTTGCACCGCATGCTGCATTCTTAAAAAGACTTTCAGAGTCTGATTCTTAAAAACTAGAAACCGTGAACACAGCAAAGACAGATCAGAACACAGGATGAGGAGCTTTTAAATTGATTGTTAGTAATGTGCTGGATTGACTGCATCAAATGCTCAAAGTGGAATTGATGTGTGTTGATGCTTCAGAGGATCTGTGTGGAGAGAAAAGCAAATAAGGTATGAAAGTCAGTTTAAAAAATGTGAACGATGATTTGAGCTCACTGGGATTGCTCCAGTTTGATGTCTTATAAAGGAGGACCTTGTGGGTCCCCCTTTGTCCAGTAAGTACTTACATAAAAATTACTAATCAAACCATCTGATGCATACATGAACAAACAAGTACACCACAACTTTATGCTGTATTCATCAATCTGTCAGTTAATATATAAAATTGATCGAATTCAACCACATATTAAAGCATAGCCCATTGCCCCATCCATCATTATGTCTGTGAGACCATCTCAGCAGTAAATATACCAAATCATCTACCTGAGAAAATAATAAAACCAACAATATAAGCAAAGAGTGTCTGTCTCTGTATTTGCATTTACTCAAAACAGTGTGGGCCTGCTGTGTCATACAATTTTTGCTGTATGAACATGGCGTGTTGCACAAGTGTTTACTGGGTCTGGCCTTAATATTCCAGCTGAGGGATATGAAATTTGGGGTAAAGGTTGTATTAGACCAGAACACATGTATATTTTGGTACGTTAAAGAGCAGACTGCCAGTGATAGAGGGCAACACCAATTAAATCCCTCAAGCAGGAGTTCTACATCCACATCCCTTAACTATCCTGAGATTAAATATTTGATGATCATCACATAGATTTACTCTATATTTATTGTATTTTGTCTTGTAAATATTTGTTTCCATAAACACAGATGTTTCAGTGACACCTAATAGCAACAACACATCATCATGACAGACATTTCATACATTATGTAATAGACAAAACATTTAATTTCTCATTTGTTACATCAGGTTATGATTTGTCGTCACATGCATGGTAAGATTTCCAATTACTAAGATGATTAATAAAAAAAAACTGCAAGCATCTATTTCCATATAGCAGCAATGATAAAAGGTTAATCACTTAAGCATGCAAACCCCTTAAATAAAAGCCCTTAAACAATATGTCTTCAACCATATGATGGTTTAATATTTAAATACCTTTTATCAAGTACAAATCGTAAATTCAACCCAACACTAAAAAGGTAATAATGACAGATTTATTGTTGTGTATCCCAACAACCTTCATTCAACCAGTGTTCAGACAGACACAAATGTTATCAGCCAAAAATGTAACTGGTTGTCTTTATAATAAATCAGAAAATGATTCAAAGTAAGTTTAGATTCTTTACTATTTTTTTCTGATCAACAAACTCTAATTTAAGATACTGTGCAAAATACAATGTTCTTTAAAAATGAGTTGTTTAATTTAGTTATCAGTTTTTCCACAAAAACACAAGCAATTTGCTATTGTTTTCTTTGTAAACAATATTATTATGTTAGAATTATGCAATAAATCAGTGTCAGATATAGGGGATTACAAGCACAGATAAATGCTGGCAATGGGCTGATATTTAAATATCCAGCTGATATTATCACTGGAGGGATGAGCAAGCGTCTGAAAGTTTAAGTACGAGTCCCAGCACAGAACCCGCTTTCTGTAGGACCCAATGACTGCACATTTCTGGTCCAGAAAGTAAAAATCCTATCCTGCAGCCACTCCAACCAGCTGAAATTATTCAGGCCAGTTCATCTGCAGGTAGGTGTGCCAGTTAGTGAAAACACCTGTTACAGGTAACAACAAGGCAGGAGTACGGCACCTGGATTTGCCACCTCGGCTTGGTATGAACAAATGGAAAGCTCACTCTGACAGGTTTGTTTTGAAGTATAAAGTGCTTGTATTTGCTTGTAATGTCTTGAAATCTGGCAAATAGCATCACCTAGATCCATATGCATCTATGGTAAAACTAAAGGAAAGAGAAGCAACATAGTAGGCCACAGTATGTCAAGCACCAGTGAAAAAGGAAAACAAAAATACAGTTTATTACTTAATGTATTGTGACAAACGTCCAAACTTCACCGAGTTTGGGTGTCTCAACAAGGTAGATCTGCCAAGTTGACTGCGTGTCCTGACTTGGGCCCAGTAGAGCAGCTTTAGGAATAATTAAAGTGGAGAGTGTACCAGCCCTCGTGATCCCACCGTCACAGCATGACCTTAAAAATGTGCTTATGGAATAATTGTAAAAAAGACAATCTTAAATACACTCCTAAACCTTGTGGAAAGCATTCACAGAGGCGTAATGAGCTAACTCTCTGTAACAGAACTTTTTAGATACTGAATCATTTTATGTCATTAGCGGCTCAGCTCAGTTGTGGTGCACCACAGGGCTCAGTTCTTGGTAAAGTTGGGTTTAGATGTTTCCTCTTGGCCAACTAAACCAGGCTCATTGGCTCGATTGGCACTTTTATGGTAATGACACTAAGCTGTGTGTCATTTTAAATCCTGGATGACCCAATATGTTTTTGATTAAAGCACATAAAAAAAAACGCAAGGTAAATAAATAAAAAAAGAAATCATTTAGTCCCCGTCACCACACACACATACACACACAAAATTTGTTTGATTTATTGTAGTTTTTAATAATCTTTAAGATAATTTAATTAAGACTTATGAAATCATTGAGCTTTTATTTAGTCTGGAAATTACTTTAATACACTATGTACAGTATGCATTTTATGATACATACAACTTCATCTCAATTTTCCTACCTTCACTCTAAAATAAAACATGGTTGGATAGAAAAGAGTAATACAGTCAAAAATGGTTGTACATCATACTCAAGCCACTCCTGCTTCAAACATATTTAGTACATCTTTGTTCAGTCTGTAAAAAAACACTCCCCATTCAGATTTCAAACATCTCAAATAATACAGTGTGTTCATGTCAAAAACATGCATGGAAAAGGGGAAACAAAGAGAAAAAATAAAAACAAAAAGGGCATATGGAGATTTTAAAAAGCTGCAGAATGACATCATCTCATGTTGTCCACTTCACATATTCAAGATGCGAAAGCAACTCCAATTATTTCCTGGATGCAAAAAGCAAATTAATCATGATCCTCTGTGGCTGAAGAGCAGGCAGAGAGTAAAGCAGGGAAAAATAAGGGCTAAAAAACAGAAGAGAAGAGAGAAAACAAGTGGTGGAGGTAAGATGGACCAGGAAAGGTTGAAAAGAGCACAGCAGCAGAGATGAAAGATGGGCAGAAAATTGAGAAAGACTGAAAAGAGACAAAAGGTGAGCTGGGAAGGGAGCAAGAAATCAGTGGCCAGAGAACAAAAGTACAAAAGCCAAATAAGACTAAAAACGTGAAAAAAAGAAAGAAACAAAGCAATTGAGAAAAGCAGAAAAAAACGAGATGGGAGAAACATTTGCAGGCAGCCTTTCAGTCAATCATAATCTCCCGGGTGTTAGATATGAACGAGAGAGAGCGCAATTTTGCAGCAGTTATCATTACCATCACAGCTATAATCATAATCAGGGTAATTCCTGTGTGGTGAGATGGAAAGGCGGATGGGAAAGGGTGATGGAGGAGTATAAAATGTCAGATAGGAGGAACGAGGACATTACTGCCTGTAACCATGGTGAAATGCAAGGAGACATTGATACAGGAGGAGGACGAGAGTAAAATAAGGACAAGAGTGCAGATTATAAAAGAATTGGTGAAATGAACATCAGCCTCTCCTAATTAAATGGTAAACTTACAATTACCAGTATTACAAACCCTGTGTACTGTTTGCTGGGATGAATAGCCTTCAGGACACAATAGAGCAAAAGCAATGGAATAAAAGAATGATATAATTAGTATTTTTCAGAGGTCATAAAAACAAGATCTGAACCACAGAGTGAGCGGTTTAGTTACTACAGCTGCCACACCCACTATAATTATTAACAAAAATAAAATTAATTGTAATTACCATTCTCTGAATCAGCACTGCGATTAAAGCAACATGCTCATAATGATAAATGTAACTTTCATGTGTTTTTATACCCCTCCTCTGGTGAACAGCAGAACAAAATGCAAACATTTCACATATGAACATCTAACTTTATGACAAGAAATGAAAGAATATGCATATTTTAATTACCAATTTATGATCAACATAACAGATTTAAAGAAATTAAAGACAGAAAAACTTAAAAAAACCAATGCTTATTAGGAATGCTGTACTTTTATACAGTTAAACTGAACTTGAGAACTTTCAAGGCCATCGCTTTATGTGTAATATTATGAGCATAATACGTACTGGCACTTAGAGAAATTATAGCTATACTAAAACAGGGCTAAAACTGGCATAAATGAGTCAAAATGGAAAAAAAGGGCTAATTTAAGGGAGCTCTACTAAATAGTTATACCTGTGGGGGCAGGGGCGGCGCCAGCAGAAGATAAATTATTACTGGATCAGTCCGATCCTTGCTCCTGAAGCTGTAACGGTCAGTGAAGTGAGTCCTGCCACCACCAGGGGGCTGGTTAATGCCAGCAGGAATTACAATTTAAACTCACTGGTTGCTTCATCAGACACACCCGGAAAGATATTTCATGACATAAAGCTCTTAAATAAAAGCTGATGTCCAAAAGGAAAAGAATGTTAGCTATTGGACAAATGCTAATGCGCTTTACAGACTTTAGTTGTGCTGAAATAAGACCTATTCATGGTGGTCACAGACCCATACCACCTGATCAAGCTGTCAGGTGTGGAATAAGTCAAGGTTATGAATAAAGCACAGCTGGTTTTTCCCCACCTACAGGTACAAACACACCTCTAGTTCTCCTTTTTATTCAGCTCTGCTCCATGACCTGCTGATCAGAAGTGCTCTGGACAGATGATGGAGTCTCAGAGGGAAAGACACAGTGAAACACTTCGGTTTTCATTGTGTTGCCAAGCAACCAAAGCACCTACTCTTAAACTAGGTCTTAGACTGACAAAGAAACCCCAAAACAAAACATAAAAAGAGATACAAATAGCAAAACAAACTATAAAGGTTTGTGGTATCAAAGAACCGGGAATAAACTAGATATCAACATTAATCAACATTTCAGTAGAAACAGCTGCTATGTGGTGTGAAACATAAAAAGAAATGACACAGAAAATATATATCTGGCTCTAAACAACATAAACACACAAACACTGTGGACTAGACTAAGAAATAGAGTTAGTATTAGGTGTTAGCTGTTTAGACTTGGGCTGGCTAAGTGAGAAAGTACAAGTAGACTTGGGTTAATCAAGCAACAGCTAGCAGCTTTCAGTCTGAGCTGAGAAATTTCACTACATGACAAGTGTTATCATGGATGAGCAAGGGCACTTGAGCAGTTTGTTGACAGGGCTACAAAGAAAGCTATACATTTCTTTTTTTATTTATGCAAAACTGAGTAATGTGGCCAATACTTTAAACAGAAATCTCCAACTTCTCAGCTTCTACAGGTCTTCCAGAGGGACACCCTGATCTTCCCATGCTCGGTGAGCTCTATAATCTCTCTGAAACCACCCCCCACTCTGTCTTTAGGTGTTCCACCATCTTTGGTCATCTAATACTTATTTATGCTATTTGTATATTTACAGACACATTTCCAGGTTATGACCACATGTGAGTGTTATCAACATGGATTGTCTGGTAAATTGACAGCTTTGCCTTTTAGCTCAGCTTTTCTAAGTAATTCTACCAAAGACGGAAACAAAGATTAATCACATGAAAAAGTAAGTGTGTCCCTGACATTTTCAAATTCATAAAGGTAGAACCAGGGGTTTTAAATCAGATACCAATCACTGAGCCTGCTCTGCGATGGCATTATAAACTATCTTTCAGTGGAGACCTCTGACATCACACGTTATTTCATGTCAGTTTTCAAAGAGGCATAGTTATACTTCACTATCCAACACACTGGAGTGACTAAAAAAAAGTTGTGTTTCCCAAAAGCAACACAAATCTTTTCCCCAAACCTAACCAAGTTATTTTAGTTGCCAAACCTATCCAAAAAGAGAATGAAGCAGTATGGCAAACTAAATGTAGGCACTCGACAAAAGTTGCTTCAAACTAAAGTCTCATATTTGTAGGTCTTCCATTTTTTTTTATTTTGATAACTCCAGTTACTATTACTCTTAAAAAGGACACCTAATGAGCAGAGATGTTTTGTGTTTGCACAAATGTCAGTACAAATTAAGAACATGTCACAGGATTATTCTTTGCTGATGTAACGTGTGCTCTTTTAGGCAAGGCAAGGCAAGGCAAGTTTTATTTGTATAGCACATTTCAAGTACATGACAATTCAAGGTGCTTTACATACA
>JBAMHV010000005.1:4087185-4102037 GCA_037177535.1 Pseudomugil gertrudae | reverse complement strand
AGTTGAGCTGAAACTATTCTCTCAAGAATTTTAGACATAAAAGGGAGGTTGGATATTGGTCTATAGTTAGCTAACACATAAGGATTAAGAGTTGTTTTTTTTAGTAAAGGTTTGATTACAGCCGTCTTAAAATCACCTGCCAACCTACAGGCAATAAGAAAATAAACGGCCAGGTCTTCCATTCATTCATGGGCTAAGTCCGAAAATGCACCTTATGCCCTGCATAGTGCCTTATATAGTGCACACACTATTTTGAAGTATTTTCTCCATATCAGCCATTTAAAAACCTGGGTATATAACGACAATCCAAACCCCCCCCCCCATCTACACAAACATCTATGTAAGTATATAAATATCCTCAGGGTAAGACAGCAAAGTTGATGTAAAGTTGATGGAATGTGATAGTTACAGAGGCTGTGTTGTAATGCTGTTTGCTTAAAATCTGAATAGTACCTATATGAGAACTTATAAAAAATAAAAAAAGAATATCAACATGAAAAAATAAAGTAAAACTCACATATTTAATTTAAACAACCTTCTTTTAGGTGGTTCTACCTTCTCCCATGAGATTTCCATCCAAGGTTTTTGGCATTAAACATGAGTAAAAGGGAGCCATCCTTATATTGCTTTCCCTTGTATGCAGCACTGCTACCTTCCCAGCATGTACCACTCTGCATGCTGGGAAGAGAGCATGTCAGGATGCTCCCATCCTGCCATGAAACACAGCATGACACACTTTCACATTTTTATTACCTAGCTTTTTTACATTGCACAATTATTACACATTCTTGTGCTTAAATTCAATACAATTCAGTGTAATTTAGTGTAACACATTTTTTTTTTAAAAAAAAAAGCACATTTGACACCAGTAGGCAAAGTGAAAATTATCCTGACAATCACCTTGTTGGGATTAAATTTGGATCAACATGAAAATACATTCTGTGATTAAACATATAACTGCTATCATACAGATACAGCTCATAGTTAGTAAAAGGCAGCGCTTGTGCACGATTGGATGTAATAATGCAGGTATAATTTCAGCATTAGGAACTCTGTGTGGTTTGACATTAGAAAATACTGCTAGTTGTTGTTGAAAGGGATGTTTTAGCAAAACATCAAGGGCAGAATCTACTAAGATCTTAATTTGCATGTACTAATTAGCGTGTAGAATCTAGAATTTAGCGTGTGGGGCGGGACCATGGTTAGTACGTGATCTACTAAGATTGCTGATGCAAATGACAGTGAGACACACCTATTTAAATGAGGATTTAGCGTGTGTTATGGTTTGCATCATGACGACTTCACATAACCGCAAGAGAAAGTATAAGTTTGATCCAATGGAATTAGAGGTGTTGGTGGAAGAAGCCAACAAATATTTCAAATTTGTGCACATGTCGATTGATAATGTGTATATGATTTAGGAACAGCCAGATTATATTTTCTTTACAGAATAAATCTTGATTTGCTTAACTTTGAAATGTTCTTGATTGATATTTTACCACAACATTGGTTATGATGCCAAAGGCATCACAAACGCACTGCACATTCAATGAATGGGTGTGTTTTCGGTTTCTGTATATATGCTCAGAGTTTGCGGGACGCACAAGCGGCACATGGGTGCAGTGAATTGTTCCTATAACACCGGAGAATCCAGCTACCTAAAAAAAAACCTTGTTTGATCTCATTGAAGGAATCCTGAGTGTGTGTAGACCTAATAAACCTCGCCATCCGGTGAGACATAGCTTTAAAGAGGAGAAATATGCGTTCTCTCCGTCTCTCTTTGATGATTCCTGTCTTCGTCTTGCAACAATCACCACTGCCATGTGTGCACAATTACGCATACAAACCGTTTACTCGTCCTTTTGACACGTGTTAAATATAGACACAATTTCTATCAGCAAAATTACTTTCGGGATTGATAAATCGCTTTGCGTGTGCTAAAATCATACATTTACATGTTCTCCTCCCACCACACGCAAAATTGCGTGTGAACGCCCCAATTTACATATTCATTGAGGCAAAGGTACTATCTGGAGATGGACGCGCAATTTTGTACCTTTGAAAGACGCAAACCCTTTTGCTCACTGTTAGTAGATCAGTTTGTACTTTTTTTAGCGTGCGCAATGAGTTTGCACGCATTTTATTACACGCAAACCTTTAGTAGATTTGGCCCAAAGGGTACTAAACTGTCAGAGAGGCAAATGGATGAATTGGTGACCAAAAGGTAGAACGAGACGAGACAGGAGGGACGAAAACTTCACAGCAGAGAAAGAGACAGAGGGAGTATTTAATGAAGGCAATTAACAGAGTGAGATCGTTGAAAGGGTGATGGGTTAGCATAGATGACAGGATGATGAGATGTGAAAAAGAACACGAAAAATGGAAATGAGGGTGAGCGAAGGGAGGAAAAGGGTGTATTTGTCACACTGCTGTGAGTGTGTGTTTTTATTTTGAAGTTCAACTCTCCACTCGTTTAAGATCACTTGCCCTTCTTCACGTGTCACCGGTCTGATTGTCTTCCTCCATTACCCTCATGTGTTTAAATAGTCTGCCTTTGCCTTGTCTTGTGCCAGTGTGTTTCATCCTCGTGCGTTCTCACCAGCCTTTTTCAAGCCACAACCTTGCCAAGTACTTTTTCTTACTTTCGTTTTTTCTCCCCTCAGAATGAATTTGAGTTGTATTTTTATAGAGTAGATTATCATAGTTTAGTAGTCTCTTGTTTTGTTTGTTCCTCTGGAAGGAGTGATTAATAATAAAGTCTCAGAAGTTACTTTCAACCCTGAGTCCTGTCTGTGACCAAGCCTGACAGTATTTAGAGATAAGAAGAGACCGGATGAAGCTTAGAGCAGCATTACCTAAACTAATTAAACTAAGAAAACATGTTTGTAAGAAGAACTACATTTACTAAAGTAAACAAATACCTTGAAAGTGAACTAATCTCACATTAGATGTCTGGTGCTTGCACCTACACTATATACACCCAAGGTCAGCTACACAAGGTCAGACAGATGCTTTGTGTGGGGGTTCCTGTCAAGAGAAGATTTGTTTTGGCATATAGGAAGCCGGAAAGTTGCACATTATTGTCAGCCTGGTGCCTGCCTGTGATTTTAGTAAGAATGTTGCCCATCTAAAACTTGGAAATGCCAAAAGGATGATCTCCGGTGATTCAAAGTGTTCTCCACCATCTCCAGTAAAAAGATGGAAACCAGGATATGTCATGAAAATATAATCCACCAGAACAACACTGTGTACACATGCTGTATCAAGAAGCCATAGCTTTATGTTCTGTTATTTATGAAGACTACCACCTAAAATGAACATACAATTATTATCCATCCTCTATATTGTTACTTCTACCATATTGAACAAAAGTTGCATGAATCTATTTAATTTATGCACACACTAAGAATTACTGTTTGCAGTGTGACCGCTGTGCAAAGCAAGGACTAAAGTGTTGCAGGTTTAGATTAGACATGGCTTTGTTGCATACAAATTTTAATGAGCCAGTTACTAAAAAATAAGACATACACATAACACATGCAAAAGAATAAAAAGAAATGCATAAGCAACAAAGAAAAATACATGTCTCTTCTCCATTTTTTTTTAGCCAAAGAACAATAGCAGTGGAATAAGGTTATGAAAGCTCAGAAGACTAATTAAAGGTTTGAAGCCAGATTAACTCATCCTTCACCAAATATGGATGTCCTCTCCAAACCTCAACAGTTGCACTGGGCGTTTCCAGTTCAGGAGCCAACCTGCAGATCTACTATCAGGTGCAACAATGATTTACAACGCAGCAATGATTTACAATGATTCAGCCGATACGGGTGAGCATTTCCACATCATGTTGGACAGCCTCTGTGCACGCAGGGTTTAGATCAAACACCTAGCATGGCATCAAACTGGTGCAACACCATGATGCTACAAGAGCATTGTCTGCACACAACCTTTAATTTTTATTTTTCCAACATGGCGGTGAACAGCAATGTTGTGTTTGTTTTGTGCATGCTTTTGTTGTACGCAGTGACGACTTTCTGTCCAGCAATTGAAGCATCATATTCGTTGTGAAGCCATTAGCTCTGCCTTAACTATGCCATACTGTTTTCTATAGACCCACAACTAAAGGAGTTGAGTGGTTTGTGTTGGTTGTGAAAAAATACCGTGCATATGTCATTGATAGGCTTTTTTCATGCACCTATCAATGACATCTGCACGATATTTTGATCTGATCTGCTTTTAATGACTTTTATTTAATTTATCATTTTATTGTGATGTCTGCTGTTTTTATGCCTTTCTGTTTCAATGTAAAGCACTTTGAGTTGTCTGTACATGAAAGGTGCTATACAAATAAACTTGCCTTGCCTTGCCTTGCATGAAACAATTTTATATGGAGACACATAAAATAGCATACCTGACCATACCAGCCCAAACTGAACCACTCGGTGGAAATATGGTTAAGATTACTGGTCTGACTGAATGGTAAAAAAAAGTATACAGTGAAAAAAATACGTTTAAAAAAACCCAGTTTGTACCAGAAGCAACATCAGAGTTAACTTGGGTCTTAGAGCGCAGCTTTTTTTCAAATCACAGACCAACATGGGCACTTTTCTCAGCTTCAGGCTTAATGGGATAGAGGCACTCTTAAAACTTTAAGTTTGTGATGAATAATTCACAGTAAGAACATACTGAATGAAATAATAATATTTGAAATCATATCGAGGTGGTGAAATGCCATCTAGCATGATGAGAAGTGAGAAACTACAAGAAGGAACTAATATATAAAGAAGGAGGAAGTCTATATGGTATATAGACTAAATGAAAAACCTTTAAGGGAGACCTGCTTATGTTCAAAGACCAAAATTAGAAATATCACAGGTACTATGTATGCAACACTCTTTGCATCCACTTTAAATTGAACGAGAACGTAACTGAGAACCTCAAGAAAGGTTTCACCACAGCTTGTAAAGACTAGTTAACTTTAAATTGTACAGAAGGAATAGTTGTCACTGAAGTACACAGCTATTAGTCGGAACATGGCTCAACTCAACCATTAATGCAGCTTTAATCAGCCTTTAGAGCAACAGCACAGGCTGAGTTGTGGTGATCCAGGAAGCTCAGGAGACAAAGCTCCAACTGTGACAACGACACAGTTCTATCAGCACAATGAAATATGAATCACATCATTGTTTCACAGTGCTTCCCAGCTGCTGCCTCTGCGGCACCACCCTGGATAAGCTGAGGAGAATAGTTGGATGCACGTTTCACAGTGGTTATATTTGAAAGAATTCCTGGTTTTACTGTCCATGTACGTGCAGGGTGACAGTCTGGTAAGAACCATCGGGATTGGAATTACACACGCCAGTGAACAGAATTTGCTTTAACATTAACTTTAATCCACAATGGAAACGCAACAAATCCAGGACTGAAATCTTTTTCTATCTCATATAGGTTAAAAAAAATGAATATGTTGGAGGATGTTGGCCACAATACACAAAGTACTAGGCCTCTAGGAAGGACCAGTTAGACTTAGTTTGTTCAGCATGGACATAAAAGGTGTTGTTAACAGAAACCATTTAACGGGGTTGCTTTGCTACGAAGTTCACAGAAGCTGCAGCTGGCTCTACAAAGAAAAGGAGTTAAAATAAACAGCTAGCAGCGAGACATGCCAAGCTGCAGAGCCAGGCTATATGTCATATTCACCCTCTACACAAGTTTTAATGGACAGATGTGGCTTATGAGCAACACATGTACTGACCTGAACAGGCCGTGAGTAAAGCCTGCAGCTCCCCGACACAACCAAGAGAAGAAACTCAACAAGGCACGTTTCAACGTGTTGGAGCAGCTTGTAACATCAATCTCTGTGCCTTTGACAAACAGCTATCAGAAACAAACAGAGAAACTCTGCAATACTGCAAGATTGCAATTACTGCTTCAAAAGCCTGTCAAGAGGAAGATGGAGGAGCTGGAGGAGGCCATTTGAGAAAGTATAAAAAGCCATTTTGAAACGGAGTTAAAAAAAAGAGGAAAAAAGTGTGTTTGGCTTAGAAATGCAGTCTGAGACTAAACAAATGCTGGAAGATGAACAAAGAGCATTAAAGGGAATTAAAAATAACTCTTCATGACACTTCTATCAGATTCTTCTCAAATTTAACCCAGCATCCCACATTAGCCTTACAGCATTATCCCCCTCTTTGTTTACCCCTAAACTGCCTTTATTCTTCATCATCCTCATGATCAGCTCCTCCACCTCACAGGTACAGCTATGCAAATCTACAAAGGACAGCTCCTCAAGAGAACTCCTCTGTACACTGCCGTGCACAACAGCAGCGCCATAAAAATGACCACATGATAGCATCACCCACCATTGTGCACGCAAAGCATCACTTCTGGACATGCAGAGGCTTTCAAGCTGCTGACAAACCAGCTGTGACCTGGGTTACCGTGGCAACTGGAGAAGTACCATAAAAACTTTGAGCAATAAGATCAATCGAAACGAGCAGTTTAAGACTTGATGAAGAGAAAAGGAAATGAAAACCAAAGATTTGGAGTTGTTTTGCTTCGTATTAACACGGTTTGTGCATGTTGGTAAAAGTGCTGCCTGAATTGGACTTGATAAAGCGGATAAGCTCTTCTTTCATCACAGTCTCACAAAAGGGTGTGAGATGTGATCTGGTTATATTTATTTAATTTTATCCATAAGCACAAATAAGTGTCTCGGGATGCAGGTGAATAGATTACGCTTCAGACATTTTAGCAGGGACCGACCGTAAATGTACCAGATTATGACGATTTTACCTGGAAACACTCACGAGGATGGTTGTAGGTCAGAAGGTGGACCAATGAGCTTGTAAAGGATGAAGGCAAAGAAAAAGTGTTGCGTTAGTGTCGTGCACTAATAGTAAAACACCATTAACGTAAATACTGGGAGCGAGGTCTAAAAATAGATATCCCACTGCCTGAGTAAGCGATATATGATCACTGTTATGTCTGTTGGACTTCAGAAAAATGAGAGCAGATGTCCGACTACGCAGCGAGGAGGCTGTGCAGTTGTGTTTAAAGATTGAAAGCTCACTCGTGCAAAGAAGCTGTTGTGGTGCTGAGAAGAAGAGTGTCTTCATGCCAGTGAGTTTGTGAGGTGCGCTAAGTTTGATTTAATACTCCTTCCATCATTTAATCATGAAAAGCACACAAACAAGCCGGTGATTTGTTTGGCTGTCAGTTTGTTCCAGTTCTAATGTGAGCCAGACTGTCAGTGAAATGGATCAAGCTGCTTTACTGTTTCAGCTCTTTCTGCATACAGCTATTAATCCTTCTTTGTCTTCTTTCACTTCACAAAAAATACAAGACAGACTGAACTATATTTAATTTGCTCCCTTTGGATATCCTTTAAAGTAAAAGAATTTCCATACAGAACTGACTCACTTTGACAAACTGGAGTCACTCCTTGCCTCTCTGGTTTCCATGACATCCTGTATAAACAACTTGTCATCTAAAAGTGTTCTTTATAACTACAGGGACGAACAACAAAGCGGCAAAGTGATTAATCCTCATGAAGTGTGATGGTTGCCAATCCATTAATGATACTAGGATAATCATTATTGTCAACACTCAAAATGAAGCCTGTAACACCTCTGATAAGAGAAAACAAGAAAAACCCCTCAGCTTTCCTCAATATTCGTGTCTGCAATTAAATTTTAAGTGTTTTTTTTTATCTTTAAACATAAGAACAAATGAGCTGAACACTGTATGAGTTTAGCCATCCCAGAACACCATCTGCTTCGCTTTAAAGGTGCAGTATGTGACCTTAGACAACCACAACGTGTTTCACCAGAGCAGCAGCATCTCAGTGAAAGACAGAATCTGAAAATCAAACCAAGCTTTGAGCCCCCAAGCAGCTCGTGAAGCTCTCTCTGGAAAACTGGAACAAAGTTGACCCTTTTTTATTCAGAAGAAATAAATATGGAGGTTAAAACTCGCATATTCCTACTTTTGGATAAGACAGCCTCGTTTTAACACTCACAGAAAGATAAAATGAGATCTTTGATATGAGAAACATTCATTGTTGGGCTTTTTGTGGTACTTTAATGATGTTTTGCTCAACAGACAGCCATCCTGCACACGTCAGTGCACGTTCAGACCACTCAGCTGGGAAGATGACAGATGCTAGCATTTACTTTTCTCATGTTATTTTTAATTTGTTAAATGAGGGCTTTTCCATTTTTCTGGTCATAAACTGTGGTTATTGTAGCGCCCTATAAAAGCAATGTTACAATGTAGTTTATGTAACCATTGAGCTTATTTCTACATTTTTACATTACATGTTGGCTAAATTATTCTTAAGTATCTTCAGTGTTTATTAATCATAAACCAGGTTTTTTAGGTTTTTATCATAAACCAAAGTGACTTGTTAATAACGATACTAAATGTATTTATTTATGCATTTATGTGAACTTGTGTTAAACAATAAAATAGCAACAAACAAACTATGGTTTAACTAAAATCCTGTAAGATAAATGTTTTACATGCTTTTTGAACGCATCAACAGTGTGCAGATGCAAAGTGTAAGAGTTTTCCACATCCTACTGCTGCCTCGTGTATCATGTCTTGAAATGGGTTTTTGGGACCACAAGTAACATCTGGCTTTTTGTCAGAGAAGAAAGTAATGGTAAATGGTAACTGGACTACTTGTATAGCACCTTTTCTACACTTAAACGCTTTGACACTATTCTGCCATTCACCCATGCGCTCACACACACACATTCACACACACATGACGCAGCACCAGAAGTAACTCGGGGTTCAGTGTCTTGCTTAAGGACACTTCAACATGTGGACTTCCGGAACCAGTAACTTACTGGTGCCCCAGGCGCCCCCAAAGTATAACCTAAAATGACTGCAAACTACTACTTTACTACTTTTTAATGATTTCTTTGCACCATGTGTAATGGTTTAAATATTTTATGTGAAGCACTTTGAGTTGACTTGTACATGAAATGTGTTACACAAATAAACTTGGCTTGTCTTGACCTAAAGACGGAAGGCTAAAGAGCGAGAGGCCCGTTTCTGTGTTCTGGTGCAGTGGAGCTCTGGATGACTAGATTTTTTTTTTATAAGCTGAACTTTATTTGATTAGCATTCAAATTCTCTCATGGAAGACAAGTAAAATATAGTCTAGATTTTAGAAATACCAAGGTCCATGAGCCACATATCTCCAGAGACTGAACTGGAGACCAAAATCTATTTAGAGTTGAAGCAACTTATGTTTCACTCTCTCTCTCCCTCTCATGTCCTGCCTGTTAACTCCATCTTTTCTGTCCTCTTTCTTCCTCTAAACATCCCGTCTCCTCCCACATCTCTCCTACCAAAGCGTATCAACATGTAAAATTATCAACGTCCTTACTTTGGATTTACTGAAACAACAAAAAAACATGTGCTCAGTGGTCTACACTGAGTGGACTGAACCAATCAGATTTAGTTTTGAACAGTACAAGGTCATAGACCATCTCCCTCTCTTTCCATCCATCCACCTTTAAAAAACCTTGAGTTAACCATGGCATTTAACTTTATTTGCTTTGCATTTATTTATTTATATTCTTTAAAAGCTCACAGTGGCTGTTTTGTTCTCGGCACTGAGACTACTTTAAAGGAGCCATGCCTGATTCTGCAGAGTTTTATACCATGAGCAAGGAGTTTAGTTTGAACTGTAAGCTCTGCGTAACTGTAAGCTAAGTGTTTTCCCCAGTGAGAAACAACGTGCACATCTCAGACTTGTGCAGGATTCTCCAGAGGAAACCAGTGAATTTACAGAGGATGGTATTACATTGAGAGCATTTGCAGCACCTGATGTCTGTCTGGTCTGATAGCAGCACCTGTCCTCTTCTTCAGATCAACTCACACATCAATCTACATGACACTGCTGTTTGTGAAGTTAAATGTCCTCATACTTGACAGAACTTGGATTGATTGATCACTGATCAGTGTGTGAGCTGCTTGCTGCTGCGACGCGACACTGTGCAGGATTTCACATATGATAATGGAAGGCGGCAGAAGAAGTAGTCCCTACCTATACTAAGAGTATAGTTACTTTCTACTGTGTTCATGTTATTAATAATTATTAATATGAGAAGGATATATCAATCCACACATCACAACATCTCAGATAACCATGTTTATTAATTTTTATTTATATTTTAATTTATAGTGCAGACATTATTCCAATGAAGGGTCGTGGGTTGCTGGAGCCTATTCCAGCAATGACTGGTACACCCTGGACAGGTCACCAGTCCATCACATATGGTTGCGCTTTAATACCTTCAACTAACACCATGTCAAAACAATCAGTGGACCTTTTATTCTAAAGTGTTTTCACAGTGTTCTTACAGTTCTTACAATCGCTTACAGCACCAATAAACATGGAGGAGTTTTATAACAGAATATAATGAAATCACCTATAACGGGACCATATATTTATAATCCCAGCCTGTATCGCATACTGGCAATCTCTTCATTCTTCACTGGATCCGAGTTATTTCACATCAGTTCAATTTTTTTTTTATTTTTCCTCTTACAAAAGCATTTGCAGTTTGTCCCAATGCAAAAGCAAGCGGCGAGACAAGTCAGAGCCACGTCAAATATGAATGAGACCAGCCGCACAACAGGGACGGAAAGACACAGAGAGGAGGAAATGCAAGCAAACGTTTGACAAGTAAAACTGTCACAAGCCTTATGGGACCGAGCCTTTTGACAAATAAAAGTGATGGTGGGGGGATAAACAAGTGAGCTGAAAGGAAAAACACTCTAGCAGGCATGTCATTACACAAAGCACACATATGTGTTTCTATAGACTAAGGTATGAGCTGATACACCGGTATAAGAATGAGATACAAGAACATAGATGAAAGTACACTACTACAAAGAGACTAAAGTACTCCATAAAATCTCAGTTAGAGCTGTATAGATAGATAGTTAGAGCAAAAAAAAACGATAATATGATAAAATGGATGGAAATGAAAGGCGTGCCAATGAACACAAGTGCATGCACACACACACCAGCATACACAGAAGTGCCAGCAGGTGATAGCTTGATTGATTTATAGATAGATTGGTGGTTGTGTCTCAGCTGTTAGAGTCATCTCATCTCAGTTCACAGACTGCATTGCACAAACACAGCTGGGAGCAGGCGGAGGGGAACAGGTGATCAGGGCGAGAACAGTGCAGAGATGAATATCGAGTCAGGGCGATAAGAGATGGAAGGCATGAAAGGCAATGAATTTGAAGGAAGAGAAAGCAGCAGAGCAATTAGAGGTTGGGAAATGGAACAGAGGAAAAGAGGGAAGAAATGAGTGGTGTTAAGGGGATGAACACGATAAATGGATGCTGTGCAAAATGGATAGCTTTATGTTCCTGTGTGTGTGTGTGTGTGTGTGTGTGTGTGTGAGCATTATGCATTATGTTCAATGGGAGATTTGTAGGTAGAATTTGCATGTGAATATTTCACCACCAAGTATGCCTTAATATGAGAACTATACTCTTACATGAATTCTTCTAATATATGCACTTTGTAGCAGAGAAAAGGGTAACTGCATTTCAACAATAACAAAAAAAAATCTACACACTTTAAAAACATAAATGGAGGTGCATATGAGCCAGGAAATGATTTAGGTGTCTTCTAAATCTTCATTTCACTTGGTCTTTCTGCAGCTTCGGTGCATCCATCGGACCATTTTCTGCATGTAACATATATATGCTTACACTAATCTTCACACCTTTCCTAAAACGTTGTGCCAATAACTAGAAAACTGTCACTGGCTACATTTCTGCAATCCAATATGATATGCAAGTTCTGCATTTGTGGGGTGAAGTTGCTCTGTGATTCACAACTATTTCATAAATAAATTAAAAAAAAATCAATTAAAGCTGTTTGTTGATGGATGCACAGTATAGAAACATGTATTCAGTGGTGCTCAGTGCTCAGTTTCACTGCTGTTTGATGTGATATGTGTTTCACATTAAAAAACACATACCGATATTTTATAGAGAATAAATATGTGGAGGTATAAATAGAGAAGTAGATAAAATCCATAACGATTAAATATCATATTAAAAATCTGAAAGGCTAAAATCTTTGGAGATCCTTATGATTGTATTTGCACATAGTCATTCCTACCTGTTAACAACTGAGCTGGTATATTAAAATGTCACATCGACGAGTAACACTAGTGTACTTATTTAATAGACAACATGGTGGAAAACTCATGGGCAGAACTTCAGTGTTTTGGGGTCCAGAAACACTCCTAAGTAACAGGTCTAGGTAGGCCCAGCGTCACAAGGGAGGCGTCACACCCTCAAATGAAATACACCATCCCCTAAATAAATAATGAAAAATAAATAAATAAAATGTACTTTTTTGGAAATGGGCCGTATTTCACACCAATTTCAACTAATTTCAGAATATGAATATTACTGTGCAGTAGTGTGTGATGGTGCTATAGTTTCTGGAAAGAAAATCCAATCAACAAGCAAAAGAAGCTTATTATTATAAAAGTAGTGGACCTGTGTGTGACACACACCTCTTCTTGTCCATTCTGCTGACGCTGGGCCTGTGTCCAGGGTTCTACCGTCTGTTCCTTTACTCTCTCTATCCTGTCTGCGGTCTGTAAAAGCTGGGAAAGAAGGGGTTAGTGTGAAATATGTCTCCACAACAATGTTTTTTTTTTTTTTTTTAGAAATAAGGAGTTATAAAAGAACTGGGACTTATATTTGGGAGATAATTACATCAATATGTTCATACATATCTAAAACAAATGTCTTATAAACGAGCTGATAGTCAAATTCAACCATTACACCGTAAATAATATTTTTTTACAAAGCATGGTGCCTTACGTAGATAGTAAAACTTGTGTAAAGAGATCTCTTTTTGTGGGTAAAGGCAAAAACCACAAAACCACTATTCACAAAATGGTCACAAAAAGTCTACCAGCAAATATATATCAATATATATATATATATATCAAATATCTGAAAATCATGCAAACCACTGGTAGTGTTCATAATCTCTCTCGTCTTAGGAATTCTCCACTAACAACAAATATTTTGTGTTTGAGATTTTAACTTTCAAGTGAAAGCCTATTTATCCTCTTTTTGTGCATAAATGGATACGTCCTTCTGCCCTCCTACATCCATGCATCATGTCGGCTTGATTGATAGGCAATGCATCCACTAAAGTGTTTACAGATGTCAGAGTCTGCTTCCAAATTCTGATGTGACTTTATTCAACAGAAAACATGGTGACAGTGATAATGTTTATTCTCAGATGGAAATATGAACAGAGACAGCCCGGTAGACTGCGGTGGTCTGTGTACCCTTGAAATACTTTGCACCTTCTTTCCTTTAGCTGGTTTCATGTCCACTATATTGTCCAACAATGCCCCCATTGTATCTGGTGGTACTCTATTTGCTACATAGGGGGACACATCCATAGTCTCTTACAGACACTCCATGTTATGCACATAAAGGATACAGGAGATGGACGAAAGGCTCTGTGTCCGTCTTGGCTGACTGCAGCACTCCAGTTGACCTAATCTTTTGTCATGCACTTTGTAAATGTAACCTGAACTGACCATGCATTCATCATCACCGATCCAAGGATAATGTCTCTGTCCTTTCACTTTACACAATCTGTAAATTGGGAGTTTGTTAGAAAAGCTTGTCTTCACTTGCTGACATAAAAACATGATGGGATGGATGGAGAATAAAATCTGAGACTGAAGCTAACCTCCAAGTAGGAGCATCCTTCTCATCAGGCGTATTGATGACATAGATCTTCACTCATTAACTTACAGGTCAGCTTTAATAACTTTACATGCATGAGTTTGCAAGTCCTACTTGTGTGAAAGGACAGAGTCCTCATCTTTCAAGGGTCTGTGATCATGTGGGCATGACTGGATCAAATGACGGTTTCTGTGGTGTAACAAAAAAAAGTATGCCATGGAAAATTTGAGATATGTTTGTTAGAATTTGATGATGCAAAAAGTATTTATCCAAGTGTAACTCTGGGATGGACAGGCACTGCATTGCTTTCAAGATATTCATCATTTTTGTCATATTTGTGGATTTTTATGGCTATATAAAGGGCTGTTTTCAATTCAGACATTCAGGGATTAATAAAGTATTTTTCATTTAATTAGTTTTTATAGTTTTGGGCCCATTATGATAATAATATAGGTTCTAATGAAACAAGTAATTACCAGATCATACTGGTTACATTGTGCTGAAGGAAATACCAACAGACATTGGGAGTTTTCCATCTAAAGTGTGGTAGATAAAACCACTTCAATAATTAGGAAAATCTTCATTTGGAACTAACCTACTTCTGTCTCAACTGTTTGGTCTCTGCTGTACTAAAGTCAGTCATAAAAGTGTTGTTTAGCTGATGTGCATAAACCAGGTGCCATAAAGTAGAACTTCTGTCCTGTACATTTAGAACTAGCATTTTTGCTAACAGGCTCATTTACCAGGCAGATTAACTGTGCTCATTAAATTCAACTGGTTTGATGACTGGTCGAAACAAATGCTGGACAGGATTTCTAGTTTCTGGATCAGGAATGTACACCACCGGTATTTAGTCTGAAGGCTTTGGTATGATGGAAAAGGTTTGTACCTAACTAATATTCTGCTGTAGTGCTCTGATGATGTGGCAACGGAAGCGATCCTGCATGTGGTCCTGGTGAAGATGGCGATATTGACATGCTGTTGGTTCCATTGTATCGCTCCCTCAATAGCCATGTTTACATGCGCAAATGTCTTTAATCTGATCATGAATCGGATTAAAATTTTTACTGTGCACATGGACC
>JBAMHV010000005.1:4057611-4087085 GCA_037177535.1 Pseudomugil gertrudae | reverse complement strand
TGCATCGATCGGAATAACAATCGGCATAACCCACCCCTCTCAATCGGAACGAAATTTTGATCCGAATGGGTCCAATCAGGTTATATTCTGAATGACTTGTTTACATTCATGATTTTTATTCTGATCAGGCATTTAATCCGATTACATGTGCCCATGTAAACATGGCTAGTCTCTACTGTCCGAACGCTGCAGTTGAAGTTGTTGGCAATTACTAGGATGGTGACCAGCATGAAGACGTCCGATGGCTTGTTCCCTCTGATTTGGAATCAGACGTGGCATGATGACAGCGCTCAGGAAATGACAGGATGAAGGTTTTGGGTTCCTTTGTATACCCACTGGTTAAAGGATGTGCACGTGCATCTCGCTTTTCAGTATATAGTATGGTATGGTATGGTATCGTTTAGTAGCTGTGCACCATACCAAGTGTTGTGCCACTTTGGGCAGAAGGCTGCAGCAATACAATAACGGAAGCAAACATGGTGAAAACATTTAGAGTAACAGCAACCAGTTTCAAAGTGTGGGCTGCAGCAGCCAATCTGATAGCAGCTCAAAGAATCAAACCAAACCGACTGAAACAAGAGGGAACAGAGAGATTAGAGCTGATGTCCCAAAGGTGAACTTCACAGGATGAATGGTAGATGAAAAAACAAGGAACATGAAACAAGAGCAAGGCGTATAAACAAACCCAGCATTTTCCTCTCTGGGCTCATGCATTTATGAGCGTGTTTGTATCAAGATAAGGGTGAGCGAGTGAGAGTGAACATTTGGTGTTACTGAATGCATCCTCTCTTTTTTAGTACAAGTAGTATCCTTCAAGATGATAGCGTGTCAGGTCTGTGCTGGTGGAGGGTTCTGGGTCTGCAGAGGAAACTAGAATGGGAGGGAAGACTGAGTGAAAAGTAAACATGTGGAGCAGAAAGGTTCAGATTATGATAAAAAAAATTACAGTGAAAGAAAAAGAGAAGAGGCGAACAAGAATGAAAGAAAACGCAGAAGAGGATAAGAGGAGAATTCGGCCTTTGTTTCTGCTTTTTTTTTTTTACATCTCTAGTAAGCAGTACCAGACCCGAGCCAACCATGAAGCAGAAGTGCTGGATAAGAAGAAAAGACTTAATAGGAGATGAGAAATTCATCAGCTTGCTGTATGGCTATAAGGCATCGGCCTCTGACTCATAAACCTGGGGAGGTGACTTTGTGCAGGAAGAGATGCTGTTAAGGTAGAAAAGACTCGGGAAGCAATGGGGTCTCCAGGTAATGATGTGTGAGGGCTACACACACACAAAAAAGGGGGAAGAGTCGTGGTGCAACAGGACTCAGGTGAAGGAGAGAAGCCCCCTTCCCCACACACACCTCTGTAAATATACACACCACATGCATTGGACATGGTGGCGCATATTTTCTAATGGTGTGTCAGTGTTAGCCCACATACCACTTCAGTCTCAATCTATCACTCGTTTGTCTTTTTCCATCTCTCCACGAGATCTCTCATTGTTTTCACGAAGCTGTATATCTCTTCCCGTCTCTTTCTAACGCTTCTCTATAGTCTCTCCTCACAATAAAGAAGAACAACATGTTTGAACTCTGTTTTCCTGTGTAACACAAAGAAGCACTGACCTCTTTCTTTTGAGCACTGCGTACAGAGGCATGCTTTGTCACACTGTGAGATGCACCAGATAAGTTTTAAAGTGAGTATGTATCGCTTGTAATTATGTCTTTGTGTATCTATGATGTCTACTGGGTGCATCCTTTATTTGTTTGAAGTGTTTGTGCGCATCCACTGACATCTCCACTGTGCACATGCAAGACACAACATGGTGATGGCTGTTAGAGGCAAATGTAAGCAGATATTTAGCATGATTTATTTAGTGGTCTTTAATATAATCTACAATGCTGCAGCAATTGCATTTCTGGCAGTGCTCTTTCTACCAAATACCAACATCCTTCATTGTCTCCAGGTTTGTTTAGATTCTGCAAATCAACGTGTGCATCGTAAGTTCACTGGAGTGTTGTAGCAACTGTACAACACAAGTATGTGAGAAATTAAACTGGCATCAGGGGGCAATGCTGGAAAGCAAGTCCCCACCTGTCTATAATAATTAAAGCTGTTTCAGCATCGTTATTTTTAATATGAAAACAGGTTCCCACTGTTTCACAGGTGCTTTTTAAGGGATTTGCCAGTTTGTTTGGTTGTTTTTAATGGGGGAGATTAAATCTATTTTTTTCTGCCAAACTCGTTTGCACACGAGTCGGTAGATTTTAAGAAATGGGCACGTGTGTCTAATATTCACGCTTTTGTTGTGTCGGTTCGAACCAGCTGCTGAAAGAAATCTGATTCATCATCACTTCCAGGGTCACGATGCAGAGCAGTGTGACTTGTTTGTCCCTGCGGTCAACCCCTTGCAACTGTTTTGTGTACTGGCTCCGCATAATTTCTGGTAAGCAGGCCCTGCGTGGACCCCTCTCCCTCCATGAACCACAGGCATTTCACACAACTGAGAACGGTTTCGAATCTTGTCATCTCAAAGTACGGCCTGCAGACCCGATGGCATCCACACAAAAGCATATTTGTGAACTGAGTATTTCTGAATGGGAAGCACAGAATGGTAAAGTTTCACACAATACAAAGCAAACTGGAGCCACGCACACTGCAACAAATCAATCCATTTTCACCGTTTACCAGCACCGCTTTTGAATGTGCAGGAATATCTGGCTGAACTTGCACACTCGTTCTGCCCAAACTATTTCTTTTTCTCCTAAAAACCAAAAGACTAACAAAATCCCTCTGCTGACAGAAACAATTTATCTGGCCTGAACAGTAAAATAGATGTTCTTGATGGTAACGTTTTGACCCACTCATCACACTGTGGAAGGCTATGACTAATGTGTTATAAAAGCTGTATATGTGCCGATTACACAGTAAGTCCACAATGTTTTATTCCCTATTGTACAATTTTTCACCACTAATGCTTCTTTCTTTCATTATTATGACATTTTAGGGTTTTAAAAGCATTGTTTGCAATACATATTGCACCTAGTCCAGCTACAAAGAGTCAAGAAAATAATAGAAACGCACTTTGTTCATGAGTGGAAAAGTCTTTTTCTTTCCAAGCATTTCTGATGTAGTTCTGCCACCGGGAATGAATTCAAGATCGAGTGGAACAAAGATAACTGTTGACAAGTGGAGGGCAGTCAGATGGTTTGTTTTAGGGAACCATCTGGGAATTAATCTGTGGAAAATGCTGGGAAAGGGGAAGGCATTTTCAAAGAAATCTGAAAGATCATTGGAGAGATTATCCGTTTCTTACTGGGTTTCAGTTCACAAATAAATCTAAAATCATCTGTTAAGCTACAGAAAAAGTGAATCCGACATGTTCCTGACTGGTTAGAAGCAAACAACCCTGATGTTTCATAGACTCAATGACTGTGGCTAACTTAAATCAGACATATCAACACAGTGGAAATAGTAGATAAATATTAAACTACTGCTAGCACCGTTGCCAACATGGCTGCTACATTTTGCCAATGTTGCCAATCTGGGAATGCAGTTTGCCAGATTTAGCTACTTTCAGACCCTCTTAGTGTCTCACACTGCAGATTGTGTGAGAAAGCTTCTTCTAACTATCTCTGAGTTTTAACAGAACATTATAAAGCTGAGCACAGCAGCTGTGTTTGACTTTTATGGATGGTGATGTCAGATCACACAGCAGTTAAAGCATTTATAAAGTATTTAAACAGACTGGTTGCCTCTCTGTGACCAAATTTAAACTTGATTCACTTTTGACACGAAAAAGTATAATATGAAATTGTAAACATCTTTATTTAGCATTCTAATTTATTACAATACGGTAAGGTCAAGCACATGGATCTGCAGAGAAGCAATGAAAGTTAAAATGTGTAAATCCAACAAGGCAATATTACTAATATATATGAGCAACTTTGTAACATGGTTAGTTACTTTCTGTCAGAAATACACTGATTTTTAGCTATATGGAAGAAATGCAAGAACATTATTGTTGTTGTTTTTGTGCTGAAAAAGCCTTTCGGGCTCATAACCAAAGAAAAATTCAGTTACAGTACAACTGTATTAACACCCATGCTAACATTGGTTTGGCGCTGTTATTATATCTGAAACAAGTCTTTAGCGACCACATAAGGATGTTGATTAAGCCAGGCCAAACTCAGAAATTACCCCCAAAAATGAACTGATCAACACCATTAGTTTACCTGACATGATTGCATTATGGCAGTTTGATTAAAGAGGATTTATTTTTGCCGTAGCCCAAAATAACAGATGTTTCCAGTAACACAGGCAGTTTGAATAAGAAAAATTGCACAAAGTAGTGAGGAGTTACCAGTGATCCTTAAAGTGTTATAATAATGCTGCTTTAACAGCAAGCAGCTTTTTGGTATACTTGATTAATGTGTGACATTATTTTAGTGAGTATATCATTGTTCATTTGGCCTATAAAACATATTCATAGCTGTGAGTTAACTGGACTAATGCTAAAAATGTTCTTTCCAGGCATACTGGGAACATAAGGTGCATTTTTCAAAGCATAATTATGGATGTGTATGTGTGAGTGAAAATGGGGGGAAAAAATTAGGCGTAACAATGCGAAGAACATAAATGAGCTCATAAAGGTGAAGCTAAGAGTTTCCCAACATACGTGATGTGTGATCACATCAGTGATGATGGGAGCATCTATGATCTAGCAGAATAAAAAGTACAACGTGTTAGAATATAAAATTTAGTGCTTTTTTTCTTGCAAACTGCACTAAGTGGGGTTCATTAAAGACAAAAATATGAGATCAGAGTTAAAAAGAAGATCAAGGGCAGCAATTGATGAAAGATTAAAGGCACTCTGATGCATAATAACACACTTTTCTTTTTTAAATCACTGATTTAACTTTCATTTGTCTGTCCTAAAGTTCAAATGAAAAGAAGACATTTCAGAAAACAGCACCTTTATGTTGCTACCATTTCTTTCGGTTTCCAAATATCTTCTCTTATACATTGAATTGAATATAATAACATTAAAAAATATTTAGAATTTATAAATGTTTATAAAAAATGTTCCGTTTACCATAATAGCCTTTTGCTCTATCAACTAAAATCCTCGAAATGGGTTTTAGGGCAGAAAGTAAGGCTATCTTTAGCAAGTCTTGTCTTGATATTTCTGTTATTTTTCTCTTTAACAAGCAGTTTTAGGATGTTTGTCATGTTCCCAGTGGTTAAAAAAAGAGAAAATAACTGATATAAGAAAGCATATGTGTGTGTGCAGGTGTATGTCTGTGTGGGTGCATGCACTCATGCACATGTGGGTGGGACAGATTCGGGAATAGAAGGAATCTAAGCATAGACAGAGACAAGAGAGAGGAAGAGAGGGAGACAGATAATGAGAACCAGGGGGAGGTGATGCTGGCATGAAGAGGGAAAGATAGATACCAGAAATAGACATGCAAAAAGCAAGGTGTTGAGTCAGAAAATGAAAGAAAAGATGGCAAGCATGGAGGGAGGAGGGGTGTAGGGAGAAAAGTGAGATGAGGAGTTTAAATGCACAAAGTAGATGGAGGGATAGGCAAAGGAGTAATGGGGAAGAATGTGAAATTAACAACGTCGAATGGAAAAACAACCAGTGTAGAGAGAACATATGGCAAAAGAAATGGTTGTAGAGTGAAAGCAGGATAGAAATGAAGACTTAGAAGTAGCAAGCAGAAAGACAGAGAGAGACACAAATAGACATGTGAGGTTGAGTCACACTGGGAAGCTAGAACAAGCTGAAAGCATACAGAATTACTGCAGGAACCACAGGGAGCGTCTCACACACACATGCTCACACACACACACAATCCCAGTCCATATGTAGTGATGCACTTCTCAAGTGTGGAATGACAAAGCAAGGGCAAAGAGTACTTATAAAAGACTGAGAGATAAAAGGGGGGGAATAAGAAGCGATGAAGATGGAGGTGGAGGTTAAGCAGGTGAAACATAATATGCTCAAAGAGATTAGCACTTACTTTAGCATGCATGCTAGATGTATACAAACACATATGCACATACACACACAGAGACAAAAGGTTAATCTTTCCTTATCGCTCTTCATTTATACCTACCCACCCTCTTTTTGAACTCTATTTTCTATTTATAAGCCACAACATGTGGAGCTGGTTCAGGACTGACGCATATAGAGTTAGAAAGAGGAGGAGACAGTGACAATGGCCATAGGGGGATAAGAGTTAGGCCATAGTGTAGGGGGTTCGTGCTTCCTGATCAGCCTGCTGGGCCAACATAAAATGGCTGCTGCTTCATCACTGACATTTTACCATTTGCAGTTAGTGCTGAGATTCCCGTCTGTTAGAAGATGTGTTAACTTAGTCCACAGAAGCATGACAATTGTACCGACATGTGTATGTACGTGGGTCATCTCAAAAACGTACTGCAATGTGTCACCATCATATCATCCTGTTTTGTGTTTCAGAGTGTGACTTGAATGTGTGTGGGACAGAGACTGGATCAACATATAGAAAATAAAACACAGAAGAAAAACACTGAGTATGTAAAGACGTAAAAAAAGAAACAAAGTATAAAATTGTGTGAAAAAAGCGAAGAAACGATAAAAGAGCAAAACTTGTGAAAATCAACTTTAAAATAATTTAGCTATAAATTTAATGTGGCTGAACTCTCAGGTGTGTCTCTGCCAATTAGTTGTTAAATTGTGCTTTTCTAATCTAAATACATATGTTTACCATGCCCATATTAATTACGAGGGGGGGGGGTCCCAATTTGATTGATCCACCTTGAAGAAAAAATCCCGATTGAATTCAGATTTGTAAATTTGAAAAAAATATTTTTTATAACAATTATACAACAAAAATGTAGCTGTAAAGTGAGACGGAAGGCTAAAAGTTGCTTCCGCCTGGACACTTTAGGGAGACGGACTGGTCCGTCCCCCTAAAGTGTCCGGGGGAAAAACAGTAAACACCAGAAAAAGTTGAAAGCTAGCAGCTAGACTAGCTGCTAGCTTTGTCAAGCTACTGTCATTGACCGTGAGATTTACTTATCGAGTTTGAAAACTGGCGTTTGTCAACTGAAAACAGTGATTTTATGGATATTTAGGAATAAGTCATGAACAGGACCACTGTTACCCTCAATACTGAACAGCTAAATTAATGAGCTACACCATTTAGCTCATTTTAGTTTAGCAAACACCTAACTATGAGAAATTCTTAGGAGGTGTATTCTTGTCACACACTTTCTGTGAGTGCATACCACTTCCTTATCTATTTCACTTGCACCGTCTTAGACTGTGTCAACAAGATGTTCCACATTGATGCTTTTATCCTCCTTGCTTCATTCACTTAATATGTTTGATACACACACACACACAGACACACAGAGTTAGATTCCCTCCAAGCATAAAGTATTACAGAAGCTAAGGGGCTCATAAGGCCCTGTGCAAATGATGACATCCATTCATTAAATGTGATAGCATTCAGCCATGCCCAAGAGGGCCATCCTAAACCAGCAGGATAAAAAAAAAACAGAAGATTTGAATCTGCAGAAGACGTGAGGATGCACACGCATGTGTGAAAAAGTTGACAGATACAGTACATCTAGATGTTTAGCCGGCTGCACTGCATGTGTGCTAAGGAAGGAGATGAAGCCCCCCCGGCCCCCTCCCTAGAGACAAGGCATGATATCATATGTTGATGGTGCATCCTGATAGGTGTGATAAATGCTCTAACACATCTGTGTCAAAGCAAAGGGTGATAATGTGTACTTTCTTGGAAAGGGCCCTCAGGGACAGATGTTGTGATATTCATAGTAAATGTGAAATGGACGGACAGTATAGATAAAGAGATAGAGGGAGGATCGTGGGTATACAGGCTGATAAAAACAAATGGGGACTATTAATCAAACAGACACTTGGACTGAGCTGATGACTGGACGGCTCATGTGGCTGAATATGCTGAGTTTTCATGCATCATGTCAGCAAAATGTATCGTCTGACACCATTTCCATCGACCTTCAACTACGCTTCAGTATTATCCAGCTGCTGCGTTTTAAGTTGTTTTACATTATGTAAAGCCTGAGTTATTTCAAAGGAAAAAAGTCAAACTCATCAACAATGAAAGAATCTGTCATGCAAGATATAGAAGAGCTGTTACTTATTGGATCACTGTTAGATGATGTAAGACTATTCTTGGCTTTTTCTCTTTTTTTTTTACATTCCTTTTTCTTTAGATTTGTAAAGTATGTTAAAGTTGGACATCAAAGCCATTTACAGGGTCATGGAGTTGTGTGAATGCAACATCTTTATGACGATATGGTAGACACCAGGCGGCTGCAGCAATGTGAATCACAAAAATCTGAATAAGCTAAAACCACCTGCGTCATTAATCCTGAGCGTAAAATGATTAGAAATAGGAACATGAAAGGAGATTTTTGGATTATGGGAAAGCAACAGAAAGTTGCAACAGTGTAACGGTGCAAAAAATTCAAGTTTGAATTAGATTTGTCCATTATTCCTTCAATTCCTCTGTATTCCCAAAGAAAAGATGAGGGTGGGTGGGACAGATTCGGGAATAGAAGGAATCTAAGCATATGACAACGAAAAGATAGTATTTCTTACCGTGCAACATTTGTGGGATAGTTTTTCTTAGATCCTCTTCCAAAAAACACAAAAAAAAACTTGTAGCTTTTAGCTTGTGAGAAAATAGTCAGCAAATTAGTAATCTCATAATAAAAAACTACATTTGTTACATTTAGTCTTCATTTAGTTAATGTCATCACGTGCATATTATGACTTAAATGTAATATTTTAGGACTCACAGTGGTACGTTTTTACTTAATAATTGAATAAGATATTTGTACATGCTGTTTCATAACATTTTCCTCTGTAGGTCCTCTGAAAACTTCTATTATTAATGAACTAAAACCTATAGACTGACTTGACCCATGGAGAGCATTTCATTTCTGCTAAATGATGCTGCCTGAGACAGTGTGCAGGACTCTAGTCTCACCTCTGAAACAATATTCCTCATGGCTAATTTAATGTGAAGATCCTGTCGGTTGTCGTGGATTTAGCCTTAAATAATGTATATTAGAAGGTGTGTTCAGGAAGGCAACATATGATGGACTTTAGTTCCCACTCTGTGCAAACCGACCAGCCTGTCTACAGAAACCACCCCTTAAAACAAATCCCAGAGGCTTAGAAAAGGGTTTATTTTACAGTACCTGATCAAGGTACATGGTATAATCAGGATTCTCACATTATGGAGACAGAGCAAGAGCAAAGAGCCCCAAAGAACACCAAAAAAAACAAAACCCAACACAAAGGCTTACAATGTCTTTAAACGTCCAATCCATTTTGTAATTCCCTGGTCCTACACACACACCAATCCCATTTTCAGACTCATTTTGCATTCTTTACCTTACTAGATGTTATCAATAAATGCTTGTTGACAGTCCATGTTCCAAGGACATAACTGACCCCTTTTCCCAGACAGGGTTCGGTCAGGAGGATACCCTGTCCCACTCGTTCTTTCTTTAATACAACAGTACTGTGAATGAACTCAGCTCATACATTTACTAGATGATCAATTCCTCACGAGGGAGAAGACATTGTTACAATGTTTGTCACTATTTGTGTGAATGTGTTAAACATGATAAAAAGCAAAGGACGCTAAGAAAGTTGCAGCTTTTTCAAATACTATAATCAAAGATTTTCACGATAACAGGGTTGAACTTAGTCAAGTTTTCAGTGCAAATTCAGACAAATATATGTAGTTGATTGCAATAAACAGTGATTTAGAAAAAAAAGCCTAACTAAATATGAATATGGCTGATGTGGAAATATGGTGAATATGGTGAATATAGTCTAGCTCTGAGATGGCTACATGTAGCTTACCACTGAATGAATTATGGATTCACTGTGAAGTGCTTTGGGTGCCTTGAAAATGGACTACAGATAGATTTAATTAATTAAATTGAAAACATATAACTAAATTACAGATCTCAAAACAATTTATACACCATTTGTTAGCATTTTAAGAGGATTTGGGAAAATAATCGTTAGTTTGCGCTTGTCTGCCCTCTTGTGGTTAAAAATTAACTTGTGCTTTAATAGCTATCATGTTTAATTGCCTATAATCTATTCAACTAATTCATATGGGTGAAAGTAATTGATGCAAAACGTAAGAAAATATAATCCGACTGGCCTTTCCTGGTCTTTCAGAAAAGTGCATAAAAGCCACTTAACTAGCAGCTAAAAGCACAGAAGCACACAGAGAGAAAAATAGTATGGAGTGGTGTAAGTGGCACAATCAGGTAAATAGAGCAGGTTTTAATGCACATTTTCCAAATGGATCACAGGTGGTAAGTTTATTATCTTGCCCTGGGAGCCAGTCTGTTTAAAATCTATTACAGCTCATGTCCTGTGGAGACCCACCAGCAATGGGCCCACAACCTATTTCAGGTTCCAGCCTGAGTGGAAGAAACGGGTCAGCTCCCTGAGAAGTTGACATGCTAGGTCACAAATAGTCTTCTGTACCCCACCCCCCCTCCCCCATCATCCTTATAAAAATATGTTTTAAAAGGCTTTTTATTTTTCATGGTTTGTTGTCTTTGATTTGGCACTAATGCTACAATTATACAACTTGAACAGCTGTAGGTCAGCTCTGTGTGTGTGTGTGTGTGTGTATTCATTTATTCATTCATTTCTTTACCACTTTATCCAATTCAAGGTTGTGAGGAATCTGGAGCCTTTCAAAGAAATCAACAGGCAAGGAGCTGGGTATATGCGTGCACACACTCATGGTAACCCCACAGCACTTCCTCCGTTTCATAACAAACACGATGTCTAAGAGAGGTTAGAAACTAAAATCTTACTGTGCTCTAATATGCTTTAGGTTTATTTTAGGGTGCCTTGGAACAAAGACCAATATTGTTGGCAAAAAGAAAACACTTAGTGTCTACTTTACAAATGGAACAATGAGCTTCCCAAAGATGCAAACAGAGATTTAGAAAATGCGATTAAAACTAATACAGTAAATTTTTTAAGTCAAGGATTTAAATCTCTGGTCTTGAGGGTCACAATCCGGCAGGGACTCATCTACAAGTTGTAGAACAGAGGATTTGAGATTTCTTAATTAAGGCAGGAAACTATAGGGAGTAAAATATCGACCTGCTTGATGATTAACTGCCTTACAGTTCAGAACCTTTGTTGTTCTTTTATTTAATAAAACTTCCTGTACTAAGACTTTAAATAGAGATTAGAATAAATAGAGAAATAAAGATTTGCATTAAAGGCTTTATTAAAATACAACATTGAGGCTCCATTATAACCTATACTACAGATGAAAAATAGCCTTTTGGCTAATTCTGGCTTTTTTATGCATGTATCATGGGTTTTATAAAATTGCATTGTCCCCTTCAAATAAAATAATCTAATCTATATTAGTTGCTTTTCTTTACTATGCTTAACTTTATATTCACACTACTAAAGCTGAAAGGATCCATCTTTTCTTAAACATGGTGCTATGAATCAAGCATAAACGACACCTAGCTCAAAGGATGAATCAATGTCGTATGTACATACAGATAACAGGCAGCTTCACAAAGGCATCATTTTAAATTTGGTCTGTATCTGCAGCCCGTTTAAAGGCACATTATTGTTCTTTTCTGATTGCATTATTAAATCATGCCAAAGATGTAAAGTAGCATCTTTGCATTAACATGGTGGTTCCTGAAGAAGTATTAGACTGAAACTAATAAAATAGAAAACAGAAGTGTTATTTTCACACCTGCTCAGGTTGCTGGTAAACTAAACATGTTGGAATATGAGTGCAGTTTGAATAAGATTTGAGAAAAGAATACAAGAACTATTATTGTCCAGAGTAAATTAAAGTATCCAAAAGGGATATTCTTACAGATAGAAATAATTGAAAATCCATCAGAGACCTTAGAGATGCATCTGTTATTTACTGAAGATTCCCCAGAAATGGATTCTGTAGAAATGTGAGTGTCGGGATGCCATTTTTAAGAAAAGTTAAAAGGACTGTATCTGAAAAGCAGTATTAGCCCATACCTCACCCTGACAGCTGTTCTAAAAATGTTCAAATCGTGTTGCTAACCTGCACCCATTAAATTATTTGCATGTGTAATTTATCTCTGTTCAAATTTAACACACTCGTTTTCAGAGAATAGCTTTGAGAAAAAAGTATGTGGAAAAAAAAGGAGTAGTACAAAAGCAACCGTAGAGACAGACAGACAGACTGCACAACAGCAAGCCAGACAGACCAACGGGAGGAGCTGAACTACACAGCTGGAGAGGTTCAGCCCCTCATAGAGCCTCCACAGAGAAGGAGGAAAAGCACCTCCACAGCAAACCCTGAGTAACCAGTGAAGCCTGTAGAAGCAGATGGCTGAGAATCCATTAGCTAATCGTGAAGGAGCCTCCCAGCCAAACTAATGACGCTCTCATTACTACGCTGCACGCACTCCTGCCCAGCCAATAGACTCTGGCTGGGCTTTTGTGTGACTCTCAATGCACTAACACAGGACAACAAAACACACTCAGACACACTGGTGTGAGAATGAGACTACAAAAATATCTATAAAAATGATCACACACACACAAAAATCGTCCAAACGCACACACTTTGTGTAACAAAAAGACAAATACTGTATGTTAACTGAGACATTCTCCCCTACATACATCCATCCTTCTGCACACTTGATTGCCACTTCAAACTCTGCCATCTGCTTTTCACAGCACAGAGAAAGTACAATATCACAGCTGCATAAATAATTTAGGCAGCGTGTGCTCTGCATGTGTTAATACGCGACTATTCATCTATCTGTTATGACCTGCGTTCATAAACACATCGGGGCACAGGCTCACTCAAGTTCACAACCCTGTGCAAGCTGAAGAAGCACCATTTTGACAGAAAGGCAAAGAGACAGGGAGAAGTCAGACTGCAGATGTGGTAGCTGTGGTGGTGTTTAACTTAACTCCTCTGAACACGTCAGTTTTAGCAAGGGCAAGAGGCCTTTATGTATATTTTAGTGCACCAATGAATATTAAAAGGATTTAGATGCTTTTAGGGGTAAATGCTGGGGTAAATAGGCAGGGGGTTAAGAATTCACCTAGCTTGTACGATTAAAAAACAAACATTTTAAGGACACGATAAATCCCTTGTTTCCTTCAGGATGATTATTTCAACTGCTCAAAACCATGCAGGGTGATGCCACCGTTACTCCTACAGCTGAGAACCTCTGCTGGTTAGCACATTTACTAGCGACAGATTGGCAGAGGTTGTCTGCACAATGTCTGGCGTAGTAGCATTCATGTGGGTGGAAAGAGGGGCAGGAGCAGAATCCAACAAAACTTCACTCAGTTGTTTAAACATGGGAAAAATCAGGAGAGAGATTAGTGCAGCTACAGTGAGATTAAAGGTGCTGGTTCAGCTATTTTTGTTTAGCTTCGTTTACAGACATGACAGCCAAGCTCGGGCTCACATTTCAGTGAATTTACTGATAACTGTGGTATCACCATGCAAGTTAATGGTAAACCACACAGCCTCCACCTGACAGCAGGTTGCATGCATACTATAAAAGTTAATGGGCTTTAGTTGCCCTTCCCAAGGTAAAACATGTGATCAGGTACAAACTGATGAGATCTTTTCAAGTTTGCGTTTTCAAGTTTCAGCCCCTCTTTGATAAATTTTTGATCACAGCTTGATCCCCTGCGGGGCATTAGGCACACATTTGCCTGTTATGAAACCTTCATCTTCTGTCACAGCGCTCAAGTTGTGTACAGCTGTGTGTGGAAGCAGATCTGTTTCCATAGAGGGCAGAGAGACAGGATGTAGTCCTGTTACTGAGGATCTGATTGCAGAATAGGGGTCAGGTAAAGGTGCAGATATGCATGCTGCATACTGCTTGTCAACATTGCCTTTGAGGCTTTTCCTTTGTGTGTAATCTGAACGGGGGAGATATTGTAGACTGCACAATGGGATAAAATACAAGCACAGTAACGACTGGGGAGCTTTTCCCTCCCTGTGCTAAAGCATATTTACAACAGCATGTTTCATCAGTGTTCGGTTATCTATAGCACATGCATTGCCCTAATTTGATTTAACTTTGCTAGTCCTTTTGTCTCCAGAACGGCTCTAATTCTTCATGGCATAGATTCAGCAAGATTTTGGAAACATTTCTCTGAGGTTTTGCTACATATTGACCTGATAGCATCACGCAGTTGCTGCATTTGTGTCGGCTGCACATTAGTGATGAGAATCTCTTATTTCACTGGACTGAAATCTGGTTATTGTGGGATGTTTTATACCAAATTCTGACCAACACCATCTAAATACTGCAGCTTTTTCAACTGAACTTATCTTTAAAGGGATTTGCAAATCATTGCATTGTTTTTATTAACATCCCAGCTTAATGAGAACAAGGGTTGTATATAGGCAGTTAAGGTTTCATATAAATTTGACTACAAAACATCATGTATTGATGACTGACTGATACAGGTAACTGAACAGGTGTATCTAATGAAGTAGTCGGTGAGTTTAGTTTGCTTTATATGGACGTGAACTTTACCCAAAGAATCAAATGCCACTGTGATTCAAACCTTTCCAGCAACATGGATAGATTTTGTGGATGAGAAAGTGTGAAGTGTTACACTGTGCTCCAGGCCATCTGGTCCTTGTGAAAGTGGAGGGAAAGCTGTGCCCTCAGCAGTGGGTCGAGTACTTTCTCAGTGGCTACTCTGCCAGCGCTGTTTTTTGTTACCAGTTCAGTGTGTGCTTTCAAAGGAGTTTAGAGAGTCCAGTCTGAAACTTAAAGGAAGCATCACTGGCCTTTGAAAATGCTGTTTTCCTGCTGGATTGGTCAGGCTGTGACCCATCAGAGTGCAATGTCTGAGCATACTGTTCACACTGGGGGAAAGTTGTTAACCAAACATAGGAGCCAGCTTCAGTTTGCAGAGAGATGTCATACAAGATGGAAGACCATATCTTTATCAAAACATTTTAAACTGTCTTACCTTACAGTCTGATTCCACTTAATTCCAAGATTTAATAAAAATATATTAATGGTGGTTTAAATGTAGCTGAATAGCAAGATCTTTTAGTTGTTAGTCTGTTAGTTTAGTAACTGTGTTTGTTGTAACTAAATGCTCACAGACATGCATTGTTAATTAATATTAGTGTGTAATCTAACGAGTTACATACTGACAAAGGTGCTCCTCACCTGCTTCCTACAGCACCACTATTTCTAATTCATGTTTGAAATGAAAGCCAATAAGTTTCCTGTGACTTTTGGAGTCAAACTACAGACGCCCCCCTCTCTCTCACTCTCTACGCTACCCCGGGGGACACTGGGGATTTTTTTTCCTTTCGAGTTCCCTCACAATAAGATTTGCATTCTTGCAGTCCAGGATCATCTGACAGGCACTGCTTACGTGTCTACAGGCGTGCACACAGCCCGTTTTTCTGTTTCTTTAGAGTTTCTGTTCACATCTTTCCCTCTCAGTATCAAGTCAACATAACATGCACATACACCCGACATTATTGCGTGGTAATGCAAAAGTATTGCAAGGGAACGCAAAAGGAATAAACCCCCCCGTGTCCCCTGGGGGACTCTGTAAACTTCAGAGTGTGTTCCAGTTGATGTTTTCTGATGGAAACTGAAACTTTGACTTCAAACTGAAGCATGCCATGATGCTGGTGGTGGCATTAGTTATACTGCTGCTTTCACATCTTTTCGTAAACGTCTTGCTCGTCTCCGAGACCTCTTTGTGGAGGATGTGGACTGCTGCACATCTGGATCCATGTTTTCCTGCATGTCATGTTCTGAGTGGCGCTTTATTTGGGTAATACAATGTGAGCGTGGGAAGTTTTGCCCAGATATAAATTTGGTTAACATTATTTTGCTTGCAAATGTTGTAATTCTTTCTTTTTAAACTCTAATCATTTATATTTTATTTTGTTTATATCTCTCAGAAGAGTCTTCTCATATTCTGCAATGTAGTTTTACATCAGTCCTATTTCCCCCACATCAGCAATTACGATGCAACTCTGCAATTTGCATGTTGTGCTCCTCTAGTTTAACTTTTAATAAAGCACTTGCAAGGACTTTCCCAAGTTGTAGAATGAACCATTAAACCTTGTAAGACATTAATATGTTAATGAGTCAGTCCAGCAGTGCCTGGATTACATTACATTTATATCAGTGTTGCAACTCCACCAGCTTACTCCTTACCATCAAACACATTGTGGTGATATCATTGAGGATTAGGTCACTGGTGTACAGTTCCCTTATGATCATGGTAACATTTGAAAAACACTTTTCATTCATTTGCTACACATTTTTAAATAAATAAATGACAGCTAGCTAGCAACTTGACTTTAAAGTAAAACCTGCTTTGTTTGCCCTTGTAAAATCCTCCTTCAAAGTCACTGAGCAATCAAAGCCTAAGGATAGAGAAAATGGATGCAATGCACCAGTTGTGACTATTTAATGTCCAGGTAGAACATGTAGAACCAACTAAAGACCACTTCAACAACGTTTTTAAGACCACTATCATACTTATTCTGTTTGGGCAGCTGTCACACCTCCAGGGAATACAGGGTGAACACCTTCTTAGCAAAAAAAAAAAAGAAAGAAAGAAAGTAAAGAATTAGGAGGAACAAAGAAGAGCAGGAGAAGGCTGAATCATACGTGGTTATCAGCTTTGAATAAATGCAGTCGAATTTGCAGGGCAGATCGGAGATGAGCCGGGGTGACAGAGGTGCACCTTGCCAATAAAGCATGTCGAGACGCATAAATCCATCACTTCCCATTCCCTGCTTCAGTGGACTTCAAAGACGGGTCTCAAATCATGCACCCATTCAGCCAGCTTGCACTGTGGCAGGAGGAGCATAATGGGTATGTGAACAGAGTCAAACTGTGCAGTAGACCTGTGTGTGGGCATCCACTCAAGAAATCATGGTCTGCAGCATAAACGCTGTTTACAGTAGTCTAAGTGCTATGTATGCGCTTACAGTAGGGACATGCTCTTAACATATAATGGGTGTATGGAAGCTCAGACTCAGCAGCAGGTGAGTGAGCAGCAGGCCCATTTATCTCTGAAACATAGCGGTGGCATATTCATTCATTTTCTATACCGCTTGATCCAAGTCAGGGTCACAAGGGGCTTGCGTCTATATCAACAATGAGCAGGCAAGAGACATGTACACCCTGGACAGCTAGCATAATCTTTGGTTTGTTACATAGTTTTATTGTATAGTTAGATGCAGTATCATTGTGACGTGACAGGACTAAACAGTGAAACGTGCAACTCTTTATTGTGTTTAATCGCTGGAACTCTACATCGTTTGTCAGTGACAGTAAAGGAGACAAGTGAAACAACAAAGGAAAATGTTGTGTGCCATTGATGCACCCCAACATCTGGTGCCAAATGCATAAGTGTGGTGCATATACACAAAAAAATCTGTATGCTTTACGAGAATAATAATTGGTTTAGAAGGGCAAGACTGCGTGTTGAGAAACTGAATACCTCACGTGGTTAGAGTATGTGCACACACATTTCTGGAGCAAGTTTGACTTGATGTGAAAAAAACCCATATTTTAACATGAAACAAAACATATGGTTCTACCAGAATGAAGATAACCTCAGAAGACCCAATTTTCATGCTCATATGGTGTTCTTCAGGCTTCTCAAGGATGCTAAAAAAAAAAATAAACATATGATGCTACGTGTGCACATCTGTGTCTCCATCCTACATATCTCCACACAAACTGTACAAGCTGTGTGTTAGTTAGTTCAAGACAAAGTAGATGATGCTCTTTGTGTTAGCTTGTGAGCAGTTTCTATTTCATTCAGGCTTCGCCCTTTGAAGCCATCGCTAATGGGTTTATCCCCATGTGCATAGCACTGAAAACTGGCTTAAAACCTAGGAGCAAGAAGAATGACTCCTACCAGTGGCATCCGTCAGTGCCTTGCCAGACCAGCTACATCCTCAGATCGGATCTTCATGGCATGATGTCAGTGGGTCATGTGGTCAGGCTGCTTGGTCTGCTCCACATAAAATGTTTGCAGAGATGATTCACGTGTCTCCGGATCAATTCCTTGAGTCAAAAGAGACACGAGTGTGATCCCACCCTCTGTGGCATCCGACCTAGCTCACTGGCGGGCCCCCTGTATCTTATCGGAGGGTGGAAATGCTGAGCAGTCACGTCCCATGTCTCAGTTTTCCTGAATGCGTTCCTCTCAGGCTAGGAGGGTACTTGTCTGTCTCAAGCGGTCCGAGGACAGTGGTCTTACATGTCTCTCCGCATAAATAAGCTGGAACTCCTCACAGTGTGAAAGGTGGTCAAGCATTTAGCTCCACTGCTACGGGACTAGCATAGCGTCAGCTGCTGGCGGTGGCCAGGTGGCTGCTGTGCTGGGCTCACACACACCTGCTCGCCATCAGAGCAGTATACATCCCGGGTGTCCTGAACAGAGGAGCGGACATCATGTCAAGAGGAGGTACCTGACACAGCAACGGGAGCCTCCACCCCGATCTAATCTCATAGATCTGGGACAGGTTTGGCAGAGTGAGTATGGAGCTGTTCGCTACTCGCAAGAACAAGCAGTGTGATCTGTGGTTTTGACTGAGCAGCTGGGGACAATCCCCCCACTGGGTGCTGACACATTTCCACACTGACTGTGGCCTCAGAGGTTGTTGTACACCCTACCTCCTGTCCCACTGACCCCTCTCCTCCTGGATTGGTTCATGGAAAAACAGCTCTCAGTGATCCTGATCGCTCCAGAGTGCACAGGCGCTCAGTGGATTTTGTGCATACAGTGGCGCCCAGCAACTCCCATGGTGCCCAGTCGCGCTCTCCAGGCGGTGGAAGCGATTGGGAGTTACCCATTGATAGGCCAGCATTTCTGGGCTTGGCCTCTGAGTGGGAACAGTGAGAGGGGCATGGAATTTTCTCAGGAACTTGTCTCCAGTTCCTCTCTGAGCCGCTCTTTTCTGAGTGCCTTCTCGGAGTAGGAATTATGCCCTATTTTTTGCCTGTTAGAGATCCCGTATATGCTCAGGTCATCACAGTCTGTCATCTCCAGTGGGGAAGTCTTGTCACAGTGGGCTGTTTTGCTGTTCCCAGTCCTGCCCTGGTACAGAACTCTCTGGCTTTCTTGGCTTATATGCTGCACCTTTTTGCATGATGTAGAGGCTAGACCTGTGCATTCTTAACCTCTTCATCCAGATGTGATCATAAACAGACCCAATAAAGAATGGACTACATCACACTTCGCCTTCAACGCACTAACAAATAGCCTTGAAGGGCGAAGCCTATACAAAAAAGAACATTGGTTACATGCTGTAATCCCAGATTCGGTGAGAATAGGTGCAGCCCTTTAAGCTGTGGGCCTCACTGGCTAAATGGCTAAAGAAAAAGCTGTTAAAGGAGCCGACTGTCAGGGCTCAGTCTAATTCATACCAAGGCTGAAGTGAGGGCCATCCAGTAGGTAAGCGCGGACTAAAGTTTTAAGAGCTACGCGCATGTGTGCGGGGATACCCCACTAGCGATAGCCTTATTGGGCTGCACCTATACTCAGAATCTGGGGTTACAGTATGTTATCAATATCCATCCATTCATCCATTTTCTACCACTTTTCCCTTAACGGGGTCGCATGGGGGGCTGGAGCCAATCCTAGCTCACAATGGGCGAGAGGCGGGATACACCCTGAACAGGTCGCCAGTCCGTCACAGGGCCAACACACACAGACAAACAACCATGCACACACACACTCACTCCTATCAGCCTATCTTCAAGGTGCAGGTCTTTGGACTGTGGGAGGAAGCCAGAGTACCCGGAGAGACCAACACGGGGAGAACATGCAAACTCCACACAGAAAGATTCCCGGTTTGATCCCCACCCCAACCGAGGCTCAAACCAGCAACCTTCTTGCTGTGAGGCCACAGAGCTAACCAACTGTGCCACCGTGCAGCCGTTATCAATATCCTTTGACTTTTAGATTCTCTTTTGCTACTTTAGTTTTAACTGCAAATTCATTCACAATAGCAATTTTAACAATGGAAATAAGTTATATGTGTAACAGGGAGGTAGCTGATAGAGCATGGCTCTCAGCTGCTTTTTTTTAATGTTAAATGAGGCAGACTGGCCCTGAGATGGCTACCTGTCCAGGGTGTAACATGCCTCTCGCTTGCTAATTGCTGAGATAGGCTCCAGCACCCCTACATGGCTCTGAATTGGATTAAGCTGTACAGAAAATGAATAAATGAATGAAACAGACAATGCAGAAGCTACAAGATACAGTATTGTTTGAGAAATGTCGGTACAATCTTTACTCCATTTTATGCCTATGTTTGGACAAATATAGCGATTACACAATTAACCAATAAATTGAGTTCTCTGAAAAAAATATTATTATTATTATTTACATATTAGCAGAAGGAGAATACTAGCGATAAATATTCAGATTAATATTTAATGCCCAGATTTTTGGATTTCCTGTTTGTCCAAACACAGGCAAACATATATATGCAGGTGTACCTGGAGATGAGTGAAAGCAGAGATAGATAATGTTATGTGTATGTGAAAGAGAAAAAAAGAACAACCCCTGCTGGCACGTATTTCAATCAGTCGTCAGGACTCCTGGGCCACTGTGTCACTTTGCTTTCATCAAAACCTGCTCAACACAGCTTATGGGGCACAGACACACAGCATGTGCACGCATACACAGCACGGCTGTCATACTGGGGAGTGCAGATGATTGGCTTGTGGGAGGCAAATCCACCTCCGTTCTGTTCCAGTTCAAAGACGAGTCAGATAGCTCCCTAACCAGGCCAAAGCACACTGAAGTAGGCCAGTCCTGGGACCACAGTCTCCTGCATTAAACATTTTTTTCTCTGTGTTTTCTGACAGATTATATTCTAAACTTGTCAACAGCTGGTAACGTATCAGATGTGGGTGTGGGCTTTTTTTTTTTCCATTTCACAGCTTGTATTTGTGCATAAACACATCCAAGTGAACTTAAAGCTGATTAAAAAACCTTACAATCACAGGATTGATTCAAATTTAAGTTAAAATGTACTGATAAACCCTTAGAAGAAATAAAACAGAAATAAACAGAGTTATATGGGCTTTAGTAACTGTCGTGCACTCAGTCTGTTGCCTCTCACACAGCAGCTGCATAACTGCTTCAGAAAGATCAGTCAGTAAATCCTTTAACTTAAAAAAATCCAACATGATCCACAACGTAGTGTATAACTATATGCTGCATTTACATATGGTCTCACATCTTTTTTTAACTTCTCGCAAAGCACACCTGCTTAAACACCATTGTATCTGAACCTACATATTGATACATTGTTAAAGTAAAAGTAGCGTATTTGTATTTTACTAAACTGGGTAGTTGGGTTGTTTAAACAGTTTATCAATATTCTACTATACTACACAGTCATTTGGCAGACACTTTTATCCAAAGCGACTTACCGGTACATGTTATTTTAAACCATTTTAACCATAGCTATTATAACCTAACATGCATGTCTTGTGTCTTTGGGCATTGAGTGCAGGTCTAAAATAATAAATCTATAATAATAATAAACCTATAACACTGAGATTGAGTACAAAATGTGAGCATAAGCATCCCAGTTCCTACTAATAAAACTTTTTTATTTTACCAAATAGCATTCATCTAATGAGAGAGCTAACTGGGAGAATTACAGAAGTCCATTTTGTACAACTGAGCTGTTTGCCTAAATAGTAGAGGAATAATGAGAAATATTGGATACAATGATACCGTACAATAATGATGGTATGGTGTCTCCTCCCTCTTCTGCTGACCTGATTACATTACATCAAAGAAAAGCATCTCTGGTCAAATCGTTGCATGAAAATCAACCCGATAGAAATTGCACACTTTTCTTGCATGGAAGAAATAAATCAGAATTGCAGTGTCCAGATGTACACGCCTTACTGAGACCTATCCGCACAGACTCTGTGTCGTTATTGCAGCTAAGAGGTACATCTACTACTGACATTAAAGGGAACTTTTTGTACATTTTATTTTGGCCACAAAGCCACGTTTTGTTGTACATGATTGATTTACAAAAACAACAAAAGAGTAAAACATCTCAGGGGGTGAACACTTTTGCAAAGTGCTGTATAGGTCTGTTTTGTGTGCCTGTGTGTGTATCTGAGCAATAAAAAGACTCCTGCTGAGCTGAAGTTTAGCAAAACTTAGCAACAGAAGCATTGTGCGCTTGTCTGTGTGGGTGGCTGTGCTATATTTTGCCGAAGTCTCCAGGGAGTGCAATACAGGTTCACGTTCAAGTGCTGGACAAAATTAGGATCTTGTTAAACCCATGCTGGTAATAAGGCACAAACAACAACAGCATCTTTTGTCACCAATCCACAAGCACAAACTGCCTGTGCACAAGCAGACACGGCTGAATCTCACACATCAAAACACACATATGAAGCTGCAAGAGCTCCCTGGTGAGTCAGCGTTAAGCCATCTCAAGAATCATGTGTCTGTTGTAATCATCACATGTACATTCACACACACACACACACACACACAAATACACACCCACAATAATCCTCTCAAACCTTGGCCCAGTACCAAACGGCACACTGATACTGATCCTTTACCGGTGCTTACTCCTCAAAGGAGGTAGAATCAGCAGGAAAACAGAAGGATCAACACCCACGGCTGATCTATGTTCGGCTGGGGCTCCTTGTCGATCCAATAATGGAGTGCAAATTTCCTGTTTACAACTTAAAAAGGCAGCATTTCTTTGATTTGGAGAATCAAAGTGCAGAATCGGGTTTGTATTGAAAAGCAGAATGTAAATCCATAAAAGTCTCAGAGTCTGTAACTTTTCCATGAAGAGTCAAACAGGGTATTTCTAATTGAATCCATGAGTTTGATTAGATGATATTGCATCTCTATCAGCATAGAGGAACTCAATCTCATCTGCTGATTGCTTGGGCTCTTCACATAAAAGAAGCGGGGATGTTTCATTAAGGCTGTGATAATTCAACAAGATACACTTTAGAAATCAGTGCATATTCAGAGCTGTGTACAGGGTAAAAATAGCATCCAGAAACACATTTTTAAACAGATTCATCCACGTCAAAGCCTTGTTACCGAGCAGTGACAGATGGAGGAATGAGGTACGCTTACACTAGTTCTCTCTGCTCCACAATAAAGAAGGATTCATACTTTAACAGCCAACACTGGATGGGTTTGGTACTTAGAGAATCAGACAAGATCAGAAACCCAGTCAAACAGGTGATTAGATAGACTAGTAAAAGTTGATCAGTTCTCTACTTTGCACCACAAGCTACGCTAACAAAGCCAAACAACCAGCCCAGAATTCAATTTGGCAATGCAAAATGCCAGTTTGTTCAAACTGAACAAGAAGCGAAGCCGTTGATGCCTGAAATGCCTACATGGGAATCTGCCCGTGACACGCTTTGTCATCAGCTTACCCTCAGCTGGCCAGTACTGGCTAAAACTGGTCCGTACTCTCACAGAGTCGTTCCAGAGAATAAATGGGGAGCAAAATCAGTGTATTGTTGCACACAATCACACTAGCACATTTGTGTTTGTCCAGCAACCTGGAAGGGACGCAACCGCTTCCTCACACGTGGCACTTCATTGCAGCACACACCAGTCCCGTACACTCATGGTCCATAACTTTAATGCTATAAGCAAATATTAATCAGAATATTTATAACACAATGTGTTAGTACAATGTGAATTTTTTGTGTCATTCTGTAATGAACATAAAATCTGCAATTATCTTGGCGATGTCGAAGGAATACAAATATAATCGTAAAGTGATTTCAGCGGGAGATGATCCCACATATCTAATCTAATTAAACATATTCAGTCACTTCCCATAACAAGCCAGGTGTCTACCAAACCAGAACGTTTCCAGTGTTGTTGCTTTGACCCATGCACACATTTCAGTTTGGCAACACTTTCTCCTGTTTAGTGGCTTTTTCAGTAGTTTTAAATGAGGATGGAAAGTGAATGTATTATGCCACAGTAAAGGATTACCCTGGAAGGTGAGCTCTTGGTAATAATGGCACTCTGAATTTAGACCTTGTAAGGGAAAAGTTTTAACATTTAGAGGGGAAAAGGAGTTTAAAGCTTTTTGCTTATTTAAGTATTTATTCTGAGCCGTTTTTCCTGCATGCATTTACTCTTTTCTTGTCTAAATAAAAGAGAAATACAATGTCAGATTTTACTACCCGGTGGCACAACTTTCTTCTATTATGACTTTAAGATTAAGGCTTTGGAAAATATACATATTTTTAATTAAAATACATATTGTGACATGTAACATATTACATGCAACGCATACTTTTTCTCATTCATACCCATGTATCTCCACATGCAAATGACCCCCATTTCCATCTCTAGCCAGCAGCTTACATGACTCTTAACACCAAAACAACTCACTACATATTTTAAACAATATTAGCATAACTCACACATGCATTCAATGAGTAAAGAAATTCTGAGGAGAGAAGGAGAAGCACACAAAATAAACATGGTGTTTCTGCACATGGATGTAGGTTCATTTCTGTCTCATCAGCTCTAAAAATAGATTTAAATAAGACCGACTACATTAGAGAACAATTAATATAAAAGTCTCGGCTCGCAAAGAGCATCTTTCCTTAAAAGCCCCACATAACAAAATCATCTGAAACAGAAAGGGTGAATTACTAAACCTTAATGGTGACTGATTAAAACTGTTTGCCTGTAAAATTAAGAGATTTAATAAGCTCCACTGACACCAGCAAACAGGGTTAATTAATTGACAGGTATGTGACAGACTGAGTGATTTCCTAGTTGCTCCATTCAGTGACTGAATGTCAGGAACTCCTCTCAGTAAATAAAGTGATGACAAGCTGTTTACTGTTATCAATGTAATTGTAGCCAAATTTAAGTGGTGCAATTGTCTCTCATGAGACATGAGCGGACAACAAATACTGTATATAGCATTAAAAATAGTCCGCATGGCTTTTAACAGTTTTTTGTCATTATACTTATTTGTAACTAAAAACATGCACTCAGGCCCATCCTACCTGTCAAGTAGACTTCAAGCTCAATTTACATCATATGTTGCATGTATTGCAATAATTTGCATCATGCTTTTATGGTCAGGCTTGACAAGCTACTGACACTACAGAAGGTGGAAGAAACATGTCATAGAGAGACTGGGAAAAGGATGAAACAACTGGTATCTTCATCTTCATCTTGGATAGACATTGTTCTGCAAAGAGTCACCAAGAAATGTTTTCCTAAATTTAATGCAAGCTTTATCAAACAATCTGACTGCTGTAGTTAAACAGAGATAGCTATCTGTTAGCTAGACAGATGGACAAATACAGGGTTAGACAGACAGATACAGGGTTAGACAGACAGATACAAGGTTAGACAGACAGAGACAGACAGATACAGGGTTAGACAGACAGGGACAGGGTTAGACAGACGGGACAGGGACAGAGAGCTAGAGACACAGACAGAAAAATGGATAGAGACAGATACATAGAGACAGATGGACAGATAAAGACACAGACAGAGACAGATAGAGAGAGACAGACGGACACAGACAGATAGATACACAGACAGACAGTTAGAGACAGATAGGTAGAGACAGACAGATAGAGACAGACAGACACAGACAGATAGACAGATAGACAGATAGAGACAAAGATGGACAGATAGAGACAAAGATGGACAGATAGATAGAGACACAGACAGGCAGATAGAGAGAAACAGATGGACAGATAGATAGAGACAGACAGACAGATGGACAGAGACAGACAGATAGAGACAGACTGACAGATAGAGATAAAGATGGACAGATAGAGAAACAAATGGACAGATGGATGGAGACACAGACAGCAGATAGAGACAGATAGATGGAGACAGATGGACACAGACAGATAGAGACAGATGGACACAGACAGATAGAGACAGATAGATGGAGACAGATGGACACAGACAGATAGAGACAGATAGATGGAGACAGATGGACATAGACAGATAGATAGAGACAGATGGACACAGACAGAAACAGACGGACAGATAGAGACACAGACAGAAACAGAGACAGATAGAGACAGACAGACACAGACAGATAGAGACAGACAGGCAGATAGAGACACAGACAGACAGGTCTAAGAGAGAGACAGATGGACACAGACAGATAGATAGACAGATGGACACAGACAGAAACAGACGGACAGATAGAGACACAGACAGAAACAGAGACAGATAGAGACAGACAGAGACAGACAGATAGAGACAGACAGGCAGATAGAGACACTGATGGACAGGTCTAAGAGAGAGAGATAGACAGATGTGGTGAATCAAGATAACCCGTGTTGGCTATAAAGAAACAAACGTGTCTGAAGTTTATTTGTCTCTGCTGGAGACAACATGAAACTTAAAAAATCAATTCACTACATAACCATCTACTAAAACATCCTGCAGCAACAGCTCAGTTCAACCTAATGTGCCAATAATTTGCTTGATTTTTATAGGACAATGATCAAAAACATTAAAGTTGTTTATCTGAGAAACAGAGAGCTGGAGCGCTACACGAGACCACCTGTCCTCAGCGAACGGCTGACTTAAACATAATGAGATGAGTTGGATCCTAAAATAAAGAAATAGCAACCAGCAGCTGTTTATATTCCCGGGAATATTTGAATACTTCTGCTATTTTGAAAAGTGGGGAACTCATATGAAGCTGGCTGAGGATGTGCTGGTGTAATCAAAACAACAGCGTTTTGATTTTCTTTAAACTTAGTGTTTTTGCTTGTGGAATAAGATGGATATCAAAGCTTTTCTCCAGTGTGATAATGATCTATCTATCTATATACTATAGCTGTTTCCCATCTTTTTGTGGGGTAGCCTAGACAGTGATAATGATAAGATTTTAAAAACTGATGCAAGTCACTAATAAATCAGTGGATAATTGAGGCATGTTATTTAATGTTTATACTTTCCGCTTGTTAACATTGAGTTTCTCTTGGTCAATTATGTCACACAGAAAATTAAATTTTAGCTTGTGAACACACAAAGCTGGGAATTGGACATCTGGAGATTGCTATATTTGTATAATTCCTGTCAGCTTTAGTATTTTTGCAAAAAGATGCACATTATCCCTTGTGGTTATTCTTTGTTGTTAGTGGCTTCATCATTTTATGCCATTTCTGGGTCAAAGCCCAGGGCAGGTTCTGTACAGCTCCTCAGCCAATTTAAGTTTCTCTAACCATACACTTGCAGCAAAAACTCCACCCTCAAACACATAATCAGGGCGTTTTAGTCCTATTTTGAGAGGTTACATTTTTATTAAATATTAGTCTTGCGTGAATAGTATTTTATTATAGTGTCATATAAACTGCATGAGAAATCTCAAGCATCGCAGTGCATCTTTTGCATAGAAAAATATACTGAGGCACAATGTTCTTACATTTGAAACGCTTCATCTTTTCAAGTTAATGTCATCCAGTATGAGTTTTAGTAGAATCCCGCTAAGAGAAAAGGTCAAATAAAGGTCACTGATCACTTGGGAAATATATACAGCAGCTAAATTAATCTATATTAACACAAAGGATTCTAAACACAACCAGATGCTTTTAACCAAGCCCTGTTATGTGAGCCAAATAGCATCTTGCATTTTATTGATCAGAAAGTGTGCATGTTAATATTTTTCAAAGGTAAAATGCTCTTCTTTGTAATTCAAACATCTTTGCTCTGTTTAAAGTACCGTTTTCTTGTTATACATCACTGTTAATTAACCTTCAAATTATATTCGCTTGTATTCTCCATAATCAGCAGCTGCGACTGCAAAACCACTTTAAATCACTTTAATTATGCGCATGGCACACTGCATTCAGTTTAACCTGAAAGAGCATCCAGTATGTCACTGGAGAAAGGTGGAGGCAAAATCAAGCCTAATTTCTGACTGAAAGAATAAAATGAAAGACTCAACCTAGCAGTGTTTCATTTAGTCCTTTTGGAAGTAAAAGCAATAAATGAACAGAACATTTTTCTAGTGGCCTTGCTCAAAAACCTCATCTGTCTCCTGTTAGATGTGCCAACAATGCAATGTGTGTGGAAGTGAGAGAGGATGATAATACAGCAAACAAGTGTTAAGCAGACAGAGAGTGTATTAGAGCCTCTGCTTTTCATTCATGTCACCAACCTGTTGAATGTGTAAACTTTTCATCTTCCATCCTCTGCTTTCATCAAATGATTTAGGTTCTTGAGTTTAATTAAATGTCTGCGATGAAAAGTCAGGGAAAGATAATTTAAGGTTTCAGACCTACAAATTTGTAGCTTCTTCATTTCTCACCCCTTCCCCACTTACTTGTCTTTAATATATATTTACTTATATTCTCCTTTAACTTCCCACATAAAAACCTCCTAATTAACTTTCACACTCTCAAACTTGTGTAGATTGATGCCATTACACCCGGCCCAGCAAGCTTTCACACACTAAAACCAGTGAACTCTATAATGACTATGTTGATGAACGAGAACTAAACACTAGCATCATAACACAAAGCAGAGAGAAGAGAGGGGAAAAAGTATTGTTGAAATTCTAAAAACAAGACTTTACTAGGATATGTTAACCCTCTTATGACCACAGTCCAAAATTTTTATTTGCGCAAATACTTCAGGAGTTACGGTACTGATGCTCCAGGTACAAATGCATTACACATGTGTGATGACCCGCTGAATCTGGCCTGTGATTGGACGGTCAAAGTGCAGGGGTCCCGAGGTCTACTGTAATGACAACTAAATGGGTGAAGCTTTCTGGTGGCTTTTGAGCTTTTAAAAAGCGTTTGGACACAATAATCAAATGAAGTGCACACGGGTTAAATTAAAACGTCCTGTTACAGGACATAAAAGTACAACTAGAATATTTGCTGTTCTTGTAGAACATCAGTGTGAATGCGTTCATGCTGAAATGGTTTAACTGTAATGCTGAAAATATAATGAAATTGAATATCTGAAGTGATGAAAACTCAAACTGATTTAAATGGTGGAAGGTTTGACTTAAAGTTAGCATAAGAGAGGTGAAAAGGGTTCAAACCTGCTTACTTAACCTTTAGGTGAAATCAGTATAAAAGACATTAGTAAAAATATTTACAGTTCAAAACAAAATCTTGTTTAAATATGATTAAAAAAGGATAAACTGAAATGAATGAAACAGTGTTGTAGCAGAAGTGTTGGAGGCTCATCAGGTCTATATGTCATCAAAATCAGTGTAAAGCTGAAGTAAAAAGAGCTAAAAGGTTAAATGAATGAATGAAAAGAAGCTTAATGTCATGTGTTAAGTTTCTGGTCACGGTGTGTGTTTCATGTCACAGTGTTTTGTTTCCTGTTTTATTTTGGTTCACT
>JBAMHV010000005.1:4041452-4057393 GCA_037177535.1 Pseudomugil gertrudae | reverse complement strand
TTAAACCTCATCACTTAACCTCATCTGCCGTCATCCTGCTTGGGTCCTGCCATCTTCCTCCATTATCCACCCTAACACTTAAGACTTGAATATGGTTGAAATCTACTTGTGAAACATCAGTTGAAGTGACTATGAAGTTGAAGTTGGTTGAGGATATCTGGACACCAGCAATAATAAAGAATAACAGAAAAACAATTGTGTGTTTGAAAGCATGCACACAATAACTAAAAGCCAAACTAAAAGCGCTGCATTCACAGGCTGAGACAAACACAAGAGAAAGCAAAACCAAAGGATCTGTAAAGCTTTAGCACAAAGAGGTCACAGCACTACATTTCAATGTCTCAAACAGAAACTCTGCAAACTTACAGCTAAAATAAGCAACGTTCTGTTACAACAGCCCAGGCAGCAAGGTGGCAAACTGAGTCCCAAACAGACTCAGCTGTCTGGAATGAGGGTGACAAGTGTCCCGGTAAGAAGGCCGAAACTCCAGGAAGTAGTCCACCAATCGGGAGGCATTATGATGAAGGCAGAGATGAAAAATGGCAGCCAACCATCCGGATGTGCTGGAGGTGGTTTATTTACACATCAGCCATGCAGACCAGCAGGCTAGGGTCATAACAAGGACAATTTAGAAGGACCAATTAACTCAACATGAAAGTCTCCAGATAGCAGGACCAAGCCGGAGTACCCGGACAGAAAGCTACTGGTCGGAGCTCCCCACCAGCTGAGGCTAGAACCAGAGACCTTTTAGCTGTGAGGCCTGTTAACCACCACACAATCATGCACCTCATTTCTCTTTTCTGTGCGTGGAATAAACATGCCACGATTCAGTGACTCAGCCTTTATTTCCCCTGAAACTGCCATCTAAAGTATGCATCAGGACCTGGCTGTGTCATGACATCAATGCAACCAGGAGGAAAATATCATGTAGGCTACAACAAATTACTTGAATGATTTCTCATAAATGTTTTTTTCCATGTTTGATTTAAAGTATATTTCTGCTTAGAGAGGTGAGGCATGTGACAAAGCATACATGCCTGCATCCCTGTTTATTTACAACAAACCAACTATTTTCAATGAAGCAACTTTTAAAAAATATGTTTTAAAAAATATGTTTTAAATTTATATAACTGGACGGAAACAATGAGCCAATAGTTAGGGTTAAGCAGAAAGACCACAACTCTTTTCAAAGTCCACAACTCCACACAAGTATAAACTCCTTTTAACACTATTATAAAATCTGTGCAGAGCCCGCTTGGATTTTATGAGAACAGTTTTTATGCTTAGAAAAGACACATGTGACAATAGCCTGGTATCCTGTAGTTGACTGATGGGTGAATTACTTGCTGTAGCATGGCAGTGGGCTGCGCCCGCTTATGAGCCCACCCATCAGATAAGCATCCTAAGTGACAGATGATGGTGAAAATTTGTTCAAGGCTTATCCATCTTGCTGTGTGTCATCAGGGTGCTTTGATGATCAGTGAGAGGTGAGCAAAGGTGGCTTAAATATGGGTCACATATGGCCTGGAGGATTTCTTTTTATATATCTAGCTGTGCCAGTGCATCAAACCTTCTTTTCTGATGAAATCTTAATAAATGACATCCATGAGGTGAATGTTATGTGCTTATGTACCCTATGAGACTTCCTGCTGAGATGGCACAGGCTAGATCAGCAGTCCTGTTCCTCTGACACACTCAATAAATGTAGCCTTCTGGTGGAAAATCAACCAAATAGAAAGGGCATAAGCTATAAATGTTTATATGCGCAAAGAAAAAGAGAGTTGGAGAACAGAGTGTGCAAAAAATATTTTCTCTTTAAAAGAAATTAATAAAAATATGTGATTGACTTTTTCTTTTTTTTTCCCCAAGTGGTTTAAGTTCAAATACATCAGTGTATAACATGTTTATATTCATCTCCATAACATGGCACGCATGAATAAGGAGTATTTTGTCATTATTCCAGCTGTTTGTATTATGTTTGGTTCTGATGGCTTCGGATGAGACAAGCGGCGGTGGTTTCCAGAGAAAAAGGTAATATCATCAAAGTCTTATCTCATGGGCGGCTGCCCACTTATATCCTTTCCTTGGAAAATGTTCTGGAAGAATGAAGAAGAAAGGGAGATAAAGAATAGCATCCAGACACTGAGGTAAGGCAGCGGAAACTAAGGCAGAAAAGGAAGAAAAATATTTTATGAAAAGATTGCAGGGAGAAAGACATTAGAACCAGACGTCATTGCAGAGATAAAGCTCGCAAACCCTGAAAACAATAACATAAAATTATACTCACAAAGAAACCAGAAAGCAGAAGATACATGTTCATATATGAGATCAAGGGAAGATGTTTTTCAGGAGAGAGAATGAACTCAGATGCTTATTACTGTGTGAACTGCAAAATGTGAAGCAGTGAGAAAAATCATTTTAGCTACATTAAATGAGCTAATAATGCACACAATCAACCATAAGATACCAAGTTAGCCTGCTCTTAGCTCTGGGAGGCAGTTGTGAGATTTACGATGCAACATCAACCTGACTTTAAAATCATTTTGGCTTTCAGTTTGATATTTATAAACGACCTGCTTCAACCACAAACTAACCAGAATTTGAGTACAACGTGTGCGCTTAAAGTAAATTATACAAATGTTGGAGCTGTGCATATATTGTGCATTTTATTGCTGCAGGGGACAGGAATTTCATCTACAAAACAGTTCCACAACCAGAAAGAAAAGTTGTTTAAATGAGCAGTAAATGGAAAAGGAGCAGTAGGGAGTTAACTGCAGACAAAGGAAACAACAGAGCAAAGCACAGAAGGAGAATGACAGAAACATTTATCAGGCTCCAGGGTACCGGGCATGCTCAGATAACCTCCAGCCAGCTGCCATAGCTTCAGGTGGAGGCTCTCACCATCCAACAAGTAACTTCTTACTGGTTAAAAATACTGGGCATTTTTTCTCTCTTCCTATAAAACCCCCCATTTCAATTATTAGATTCTGGACAGAAAAATTGCTTCCTTTCCAAAACTTACACACATATGTGTCAAACTATATAAATGTATGTCCTAAAGTACTGATTTTTGTTCTTTTATGCTACATACTGTACATACACTAATAGAAACATGCATTAAGGAATACAGGCACATTGAATCTCATAGTAATGTCACACAAGTTATGGATTTCTTTAAGATTTGACAATGTTCGATTTTTGTTTATCACATTTAGAAAGGAAAAAGTTACTAGTTAGGTTAAAGGGTTTGTTCAGACAGTAAAGCTGTAACTGGTTAATTAGATGCATACAAACCACATGGAGATGCAAAGGATTAGAGGGTAAAATATGGTTTAAACATTTAAAAAAGTAATAACTCAGTCCAGGACTTAATAACAGTAGGGTAATGTGTGTCAAACGTCCACACTATTCCCCTAACCCCTAAGGAGGCTGCATCATATAGCAATCTATAGTGCACTCATTCTGTTGATGATTCAGACATCAAACAGGCTATTTTCTCCTCAGCACAGATCACATGACTACCAGCCGTTACTACAGCAACCAACCTTATATTGCATTTTATTCTTGTTTTATATATTCATTAAATAAAAAAATATAAAAAAAATAATGGTGGATAGTTTCTTTTGGAACCGGCCTTGATGTTTGTGCTAATCATCACTTGCAACATTTTGAGCTCCTGCCAGCAATACATTGTGGTCTATATTGACTTGTCTATTGACCATCAATGATCACTACTTTTCAAGATGCATTGTGGGTATTTTGGAGTATAATACTTTTTTTTTCTCTCATTCAGACAACCCTAGAAAATGGTAGGACACTGGTAGACACAGCAAAAGATATCAGGAAGCTAGCAGCTAGCTTTGCAGCTACCTTTACTGACTGAGAATAACTAATTGGGTTTGAAGGCTAGCGTTTGGAAACATTTAGTTTTATTCTGGACAAAACAATTACATACTGGACAAGTATGACTCTATATGGAGGTTGTTTGAAGTCAGAATAAAATCTAATAATAATACTACAAACGTTCCCAGCAAGGCTAGAGGAGATTGTTGCCCCCAAATTTTGCTAATACATTTTTCTGGTAGATTTTAGTACAAACAGAAAAAAGTGGAAAAATATGTTTATTTATGGTTTTACATAAATAAAAGATAGTGGGAATAGATTTACAGGTTCTCTGAATTAATGGAAACTGATGAGCTGTTTTCACAATAATTCCTTTAAAGTCTCTTAATCCATGTCAAGAAATGATGTCTTGCACAACAATATGTGGACAGCTTGGCTCTCTGCATGATGGATGCTTTGGTGGCTGTAGCTCAGGAGGAAAGAGCCGTTTTCTACCAACCAGGAAGTCGATGGATTGATTCCAGGCTTCTCCTGACTACATTCTGAAGTGTCCTTGGGCAAGACACTGAATCCCACACTGCCTCCCGGTGCGTCTCTCAGAGTATGTGTGTGTGTGACAGGTGAAAAAGCACGTAGTATATATAACATATATAACAGTCAATAACAACACCAAAAAAGCAGTATGGTCAATAACATATGCTTATTTTTTAAAGGTAAGATCATTATTTTTACTTAGTAGCTTTTAAAAAAAAAGATATTTTAATGGATTTGGGAATTTTTGACAAAATGTGTAAAATACAGTCTTTGTTACTGTTAAAAAACAAACATATTTGGAGCTTCAGGGCATTGAAAATGGTATGGTGGGTTTATGAATTAGCACAATGGCTTAATTTTAAATAAATAGTTATGATTAGGCATTAAAATAAGGAAATATGTCTGTGGATAGAATGATTTTGTATGGTTGCATCAGAATTATTTGTAATTGTTAGTATTTCCATTCTAAAAACTATACTGTTAGGTTATTATAGGTTAAAAGAAAAAAATATGGTTAATTTAAGCATAAAAAGTGGCTTTTGTCAAATGAAACTAACAGAAAAGAAATAAAACATTCTCTTTTTTCAGTAAAAGACAGAAAACATGGCGAACAAACAAATTAAACTTAAAAAATAAACTATTCTCAGTCATATTAGGTAGCAAAAACCCACATTATCACATCAGGATGAGGACAAGGTCTCTTTTTCATCGTTTGCTCTTAGACTGCTTTGGTTGTGCTATGCTGAACTGAGTTGTTGTGTATAGAACACAAACCAGTTTTAGTGATGCTGTGTCTTTTACAGTATAGAATAATGTGACAGCAGATGGAGGTATCTTTTCCAGCACTTTTATAACATTTATATTTATCATTAATTCAGCTTTTAACAGGAAACCAATAAGCTGAGAATCCTACAGGAATAAACTCACCTTTACTAAATGAATTCCAAAGGAATACAGATTATTGCTCGTACATAAACATCACACTACTACACCATAGATTTCTCTCTACATAGACGTGTCAAAGGAGCATCCATGCCCAGAGGAGAGCTCAGAAGCTCTGATAACCGTATGACTTTCAGATCCATTCAAAAGGTAAACAAAAGCAACATATCCACAAACAAAGGATTTTTTATGTGCCTTGGAACAAAGGCCAAACAAAGAGCCATACATATGCACACTTCCTACCCCCTAAACATGCACTGTGCAGGAAAACGGATGGATGAGCAACATGTCTCCTTTTTGGAAGAAGATCTAAACAAAGAGACATGCACGATGCCACATGAGGTGATTGAGGAAGGAGAGCTTTGACACACACACACACACACACACACACACACCCTAAGAGAAGATGGAAGGGTACAAGGCGATGCGACATTGGTCCTCTCCCCCCTGCTTAGCGTGCCTGGAAACCATGGCAGCAGTGTCTCACTGTGCTGCAGCCGTCACCATGCCAACGGCGGTGGCAGCTTTCTGCGGGGATCAGACTCACTGGGTGACACCTGATGAATGCACTCAGAAACACACACACACTTATACACAAACAGGGAGCTGTTGAAAGGGAAAAAGAAAGAACAAAGACGAGTGAGAAGGTGAGCTTTACACAGGTGGAGGGGAAAAATACATGCTGGGATGTACGCACATGTGAGCACAAACAGGCAGCGGGACACACACATGCACAGTGTAATGCTTTCAGCAGGTGTGTAGAAAGGCAACCTTTCTTTTATCCCTCTCCTCCTGCTCTGAGTCCGAGTGCTCCACTCTGTCTCTCTAATTAGAGAGCCTGGGTTTGTCTGTCTGCATGGACACACACATTCAAAACACATCTTCATCTTTCAAAACAAATCACACAATATTGCGCACAACTGAAAAGAGGGCTCATTCACTGTCCTCTACATGTGCATGCACACACATCCAGACTCACAAAAACATGCATCCACTACCCACATATTAATAACCAGGTCTCCAATGTCAATTTGAGCTCTCAAGGACTGTGGGTGCTGAGCGAAACAGAGGCCACACAGAGAGAGAGAGGGAGAGGGAGAGAGAGAGAGAGAGAGAAAGAGAGGCAATGAGGAAGAGTAATGGCATAATACATTAAGGTTCTTATTCATGCTGATTCCCCCGCTGGCTGCACAGACTCATTTACCTAAACAATACATTTTAGACAGGGCAGAGAGGACACAGAGGTAAAGCTAGAGGTGTGTGTGTGTGTGTGTGTGTGTGTGTGTGTGAGTGTGTGTGTGAGTGATAGCCCGCGTTTGCCCTTTGTGTGTTTTCTGAGAGGGAGAGAAAAGGTTATGTGTACAATGTGCACTGTATGTGGGTTAAAATGGAAAGAAAAACAAGTGTCCAGTAGCTCAGAAGGCTATATAAGCAAGCTTTGCCATGGCTTTGAGTACCCACTGTCTGCATCTTATAGAGAAGAGAGGCAGCCGAGGGAAGGCAAAAAGAAGAAGGGCGGAAATAGAGAGAGGCCCTTGAGTGAGATGGTGAATGCAAAATGTAGTGCTTGACCTCACAAGGCTTAGCATGAACAGATGAAGCTGAAATCTCACCTGCCTCTTCCTTTCACCGAGTTAAAGCACAGATGCCAAACAGACAGGCTAATTAGTTTGTGCTAATTCTTTTATTCATTCATTTTACACCCAAATTTGTCTAGTCTGGATTAACAATTTACTGTATATCCAAGTGGATAAATGTGAAGATGCTTTGAACAGATTTTCTAGTAAACAAATATATTGACTGTTTTTGTTTCCCTTTAATAAAACATCTCAACCTTATTTTAATTAAATTAAATTACGCGTCATTCATTAATTTGTGAACTTGTGTGTTAGCTTTGCTTGGTTCTATAATGAGGCTTATCAGCAGTATTTCAGTAAAGTAGTAAAAATGTCATTTGAGGCAAATTAAATTATTTATTTAAAAAAAAACACACTGCCTTTTTGCCACCTGTAATAAAATTGCAACAAGACACAATGTCTTGGATTAATAATAATAATAAAAAAGAAAATGTTAAAGCCATCCATCTTTTTCTTATCTGAGGTCAGTTTGAAGATGAAAGAGGTCCAAGAGGGAAACCCAGACATCCCAGTAACACTCCGCTCTCCTTGGACATACCATCAAATCCCTCCAGCAGGCTCTGAGTCTACCCAGGTTACCCTTCAAGTATGTGACCAGGACACATGGGATGCCTAAATCACATATCACTAAATCAAAGTTTAATAAATCCCTTCTCACAAAATTCCTCCTGTGTTGGTCTTCAACCCCAAAGACACCACCTTTTAATGCAGAGCCATGCAGCCCCCCACAAACGCTGGTTATCTGACAGCCAAATGATTTCATATGTAAGAAGAAGCCTGAGCAGAGAGCACATTACAAAATCTCTGTAATATTCCTTAAATAAAGTTTCACTCCACAAATTGAATAGCTGTTGACTTTTATAGCAAAGCACCAACACAAACAAGAGCAGCCAACACCAGTTTGTCTTCATGGCTTCCTTCTGTTAAATGGGTTCAAGGGGCTTCTTGCCAAAACCCAGCTAGTTCCCTGACTGTCCTCACATACTCTCCAAAATGCTTGTTGTTCTTTTTAATGGATCATGTCCCGCACAAGTGACTTCAACCCTTCCTTTGTGCTCTAATTGGCTGTAGCCTTTTATGTCCGCTCTGTCCATTCTTCTCTTGCAGAATCTAACTAAATATTTATCATACTGCAAATGGTATATGTCCACACGTTTTCATAAATCCGATTTGCCTCACAGGTGGGAGACGGATGGTTTGTCTGTGACCTGAAACATTTGCCTGAAACATTAAAATCAGGTTTAATCTTATAGCTTGAAACTGGCTGTGGGAAGACCTTACCTCTAATCCACAAGTAAACATTTCTGCAGCTTGCTTACTGAAAACATTGTTCCCTTCTGATTGTAAAACGATGAGCATAATTTCTCATCACATTTAGTTTAAATTATGTATGTCACTTATATAATCTGACAGACAACACAGTCAGATCTTTGCTCCACTGATCTGCGAGTAAAGATTTCAGACAATCATGAGAAATATAACCAAATGATGTGTGACGACTGTTTATCAAAAAATATTATCACATATTAAAGTCAGATACATAAAAAATAAGTTAACATTAATTAATTTTATATACACTTGAAACTGAGTAATCCTGCCTCGTACTGTATATAAATTACACACTGGATGATAGTGATCAGCTCTGATGGAACTAGAATGCCTAACTATATTAATAATGATGTATAAAACACATATAAAGCTGGTGGGAAAAAAATAAGCCAACACAAATCAAAAACTTATTGATCCACAAACTGCTCTTCACATAAGATTAGCTTGATCTGTCCTGATCCGAGCTCACACACACTCATTGATAGACCACTGGTAAGATAATACACATATTGATCTGGATACTTAGGCACACCAGGCCAAGGTTTTGCCTGCTTACCTACATAAGCGTTATAATGGCTGAATCTAGATTAGAGACAAAACAATGGGGTGATGGAAATGGCCCACACAGGAAAGAGAAATAGTCATTACTGCCATGCTGTTAGCCGTCTGTGTCTTTGTGTGCGTTTCACATCACACAGAGATGCTAGCAGCGTGCAGCAGCGCTATCGCAAATACCCTCTCCTCATGACAGTAACACACCAAAGCAAACCTTTTTTGCTTGCTGTATTTATTGGGCTTTACATTCATCCTATTGCTTTTTTGTGATCTTTATATATATATATTTATATATATATATATGTTCATCCCTGCCCTTCGTGTATTTTTTATTTAAAAAACTTGTTATATTTGTATTTGCCTCTGTGTGTGTGTGCCTGCCTGAGGGCATGTTTCCACAACATGGTGTGCAGAGGGTTTGTATGGTGTGAGGAACAGGTTAGAGACAAGAGGAAGGAGTCGATGTGCTGACCTGCCTGCACTCGCACAGCAATAGGATCACATCCAGACACACACACACACACACACACACACAAAGAAAAATCAAGCTTATACACTGATATATGAAAGCAAAAAATAACTACGGTTCGCCGTTCTGGCACAAGACAGAAAAATAGCAAAAGAAAGTACACAATCCTGCGATTGTTTCAGAGTCTGCATTTACCAAAGATGCCAGTCTGGCATGAGTTAAAAATCAGAAAAATATGCAGGAGATAATTGGGAACATATCCACACACAACACTGTTTATATGACTCAATGTTTTTGTGCATTATGTCTCTAAGAGCTCTGAGAATACTTGACAGCATCTTGAACAGATGAGGACGCATGTTCCGCTGGGTTCATGTGTCCCACTTCCCACAAACCTAGATGTATGTGTATTTGTGCAGATAAGGCAGGCAGGTTTGTGTACACCTACATTTGTGTATTTGTACATGTTGTATACAGTATATTGTATGGCTAAGTGAGCCATTGTTACCATCACATGGAGGTGTGTTTGTATATCTTATCCTCCAACACTAAACACACAAGCAGTTTTTCCATGACTTCAGGGAACAATCAACCCAGTTGCAGTGTGTAAAGCATAAATATGTATAATCGTAATGCTTCTGACGTACGCACGAGGCGCCAGTGCTTTGACGTGGAGGCTGAAGTGATGAAACAAAGGCTGGATCAGGATGCGAGAGAATAGGTTGCAGTATTTGTCAGTATTTCGGTCATGTTTGAGACCTCTATTATTCCCTTTAAGTTTGGTTATGTTTAGAGAACAGAACTACAATGAGAAGGGGACAAAAAGATTACCGTTTGACTAAGGGTGCATTCACACCAGGGTCGTATGGGGCTCTGATCTATTGGGTGGGGAATTTTGCATCTCCGTTTGGTTTGCTTTCACTTGTACTGTACAAAAGTGGGACAAACCGCCTGGACTATATCCCACAGTTACAATAACTAATGGATAGGAGCAATATACCTCAGCCAAAAACTAAGAGGAACAAAGATAAAAATCTGCACATCAACTGGCCACAAAGAAAAATGTCCACCTGCGCTACAAAAAAGCAATAGAGCAACAGTTTTGGTGTTCAAACCTAATATGGTTGTTGCTGTAATCTGTCCAGTATGAGCAGCAGGAGAGAGATAGAGATGTAATGCACTCTACATCTCCTCCTTTCTTTGGTTCACTAGATGATCCGGCTTTTTATAGATCGCAAGCAAACTGTTTGCAAGCGAACAGAGACGTCCTGTAAACAAACAGGGCAAAGGTTCTCTCTTTGGGATGTACCAAAGTGCCAATGACTTTCACACTCCGGCAAATTAACTCCACTATCTGTGGAAGCAGAGTACAGTTTGTTCAAAGCAGGCTGAACAGCACTAGCGTGCAATCGCCCTCAAAAAGCCCTCTTACCTCACAATATGAAGAAATAAAAGCAGATTATTGTGGTATGGAGAAAAGAATTTTCTTTAGACACTCTTAAAAACATACAAAAATAACTAAACTTGGATATTCAGCATGTCTTAAAAATTGTCTGTGCTCAAATTTCTTATTTTTTTCATTCTAAAAGTGAGGCTGGGACCCGTAATGTAACTCTGCAAATAGATTTCTGCTCGTGCAAACACAGACCAACACCACCAATCATATACCATCACCATAACATCACCAGTCATATTCAAATATGGGATTGGAATAATTTGTTATTAAAAAAAAGGGTCAAACAAACACAAAAGCTCTTTAAGTTTTTGACTAAAAGCATCACTGACCTTTAAGACACTGATTACAATGGGAGATGTCTGAGTCGTCTGTGATGGACTGGTGACCTGTCCAGTGTGTACCAGCCTCTTGCATGCTAATAGAATCCAGCTTCCCACGACCCTGAGTGGGATAAGAGGTGTAGAGAATAAATGAATGTCTGAGTCATCACAAAAATGTACATTGGATGATTTTTAAGCTGGTAAGCAAGCAGCATTTGCACCTTGGGGATAGACTGATTGGAGACTCTAAATTGCCCATAACAGTGAGTGTGTGTGCGCATGGTTGTTTGTCTGCGTGTGTTGGCCCTGTGATAAACTGGCAACCTGCCCCCCGCCCGCGACCCCATTCAGGAAATAAGTGGTGCAAAATGGACGTATCACTATGTTTTAAGTTTATTTTCTAATTTATGATTCATTAGAAAAGAAAGGAAAACATTTTTATGCACTATGCTTATTTTATTCTACATAACATCAAAGTCAGATAAGATATTTCTCCTTAGGGGAAATCTTCCTTGTAATTCATCATCTTGATCCATTTCCTTTGGCCTTGCTGCATCAGAGCTTCACCAGCGTTAGCATCCAGTTTTAGCTGGCACAATTTGCAAGATTACAACAAACCAAAACACACAAAGCTTTTAAGTCCCTCACAGTGTGGGACTGATGGGGTTAGCCTTGTGGTGATAAACATCTGGCATGACCTCAGGCATCGATTCTGATATGTTTCTATTCAGCTTTCAAATAACTTTCGCTGGTGGTTAATCTCTCAGAATAATTCATTCAGAAAAGCTTGATTTGTTTTATATTCTGTTTCCACTACTCATGCTACCTTTTCTTCAAATCTCTCCACCTCTTCCACTCCAGCGTGGGCCAGTGGCTGACTTATAGTCTTCCTCCTTCTATCCAATCAGTGGCACTGGCTAGGGCTCCTAATTGAATTGGGCAGGAGGTCTAATTCTAATGTGCAGCAGATGGCCGGGGCATTCCTTCATCAAACCAGCCGCAGGCCGCCACTGTGCTGCACGTCGCTCTGCCCAGAGTAATGTATACCACCACGAGGACAGGGACAGGCTGACATATGACTCAGTCACCTTGAGGTTTTCTACAGAAATGTAAAAGCTCTGATTATTTTCCCCTACCGGTTGTTTTCAAAGTAGAATGTGACTGCGCCGCAAAATAACAGTTAATCTTTCTCCTGCTTCAGTACTCTCCAATCACACAGACATGAGCAGAGACAATCACGAATTCAGCACTGTATGCTTCACATACTGTGTAAGGTGTCCTCGCTCACACAGCAAAAATAAAAATCTGCTCTCACCCTGAATGCAGCCCATCAATGGCTTGAGCCATCACTAGATGGCAGTGTTGAGCTGCTCTGAGCCTCGGGCTCAATGGGAGAAATAATAAAGACTCAAATCAGTGGTCATAATTTGGAGTGAGATTAAGGCAGGGTTAAAGTTATAATTTCCCCCTTGTCTCTGAGACAGCATTGGACAGTAAACACTGTAAGCACTCAATCACAACAGACAGATTGGGGAGGATGAACAGAGGGATGAAGATGGATCGAGGAAGAAATAGAGCAATATATGAGAAAGAGGTGAGGAACTAAAGAAATACACAAAATGGGATAAAATCATAGCAAATAATGTAATAACGGCACAATGCAGAGATCTGGAGCGCTCCCTCTCACAATGGCAACTATCACCAGCTATCAAGTGCATCTGGGATGTTGCATCAGCGTGTTACCTGTGTGTGTGTGTGTGTGTGTGCACGAACAGACAGCACGCCTTATTTCTGCGCAGGGCTGTGCTTACTGTTTTGAGATGACTCCCAAGAGTGCAGCCTGAGTGCTATGAGGAAGATTATGAGTGAGATAGAAAGCACACATGAATTTGGGCTTTGTTGTGAGGCAAGATAATAAAAGATGAAGTCTTTGTCAGTGCACATAAGTGTATGTTTTGGGAGTAAATGACTGACAACAGAAAACAGCCATTTAGGCTGCGAGTTTGACAGTGGCTCTTTGTATCCAGATCTTAGATTTGCAAGCCGGTCTGTTTATACATTTTCTGCCCAAATGTATGAGTGCAAGTAGTTATTTAGAGCCATCTCTTTGGATGTTTTGTCTGTGTTGGTCAGTTGCGAGGCAGATGGGGATGCCAGTGATAATGGGAGGTTTTGATTTATGATGACTTTCCAGTCTTGCATCTTGCCCGTGTTATTATAGATGTAACAGCAGTCGTCTCCTCTAATGATAAATATGGTTTGAAGTCTAAAACCCCTTCACAAGTCACCAAAACAGATTTATTTATTGTTTTAAATATGCTTTGTAGAAATGAAGGCGTTGCTCATTTTCCAGTTATTTGCTGTTGAGCCAATAAGCTGCAACATTTAGTCAGTGTGGGGTAATAGTGAGGCAATTAACAAGTTGATCACACTGAAAAGTTTAAGCCATTAGCATATCCCATTCTTTAATGAAAAATGGCAAATAACTTGTTAAAGTATAAATGCAAATACATTTTTTTTTTTTAATTTTGGGTTTTAAGACCAGTTTCTTATGCAGATTTCCATTCATTCACTTTAGTTGCATAAATAGGTGATGGGGCAAAACGTTGCTGATTTAAAACTAAACATATTTCTCCACACCAAATAAACAATGACCCCACAGAGTAGGTTACACAAGGTCTATTTGCCGTTGCGAGAATTGATCCCTGCGTCTTGTTGTCTGGTTTACAAGCCCAACATAGTTTATACAATTAGCCAAGGGTTGAAACTGTGCAGCTGTTTATCCAGGAAAGGTTTGTTTTGATGAAATACATTTAAACAGGGTCTGTTTCAAAGAAAGCCTTCCAAGTGGATTTTAATCGCTAAAAGAATAACAACAATTGAAAGCTGAAAAAAAAGGAGCTACTGAATTCTAACAGACAACAAAGTAAATACATGTGGTTGAAAATCATTCTTGACTGTTCAAGGAAACCCCGAGCTACATACAGTGTTCCCACCCTCTCTGCTTACTTGCAACAGTAGCAAAAATAATGCGTGTTAAAAGCAATACAGTGAGTTTACATGACCATGTCATATTCTTCTGTGTGACATGTTGGTCTCTTTTAACAATTAAAGCCCCAAAAATATGACTGCTAAGTTTTCATGACAGAAGCAAATAGGATAAGATGTTAGTTATGTAGCCTTTGGATCATTGCAACATAGAGAAGAGTGAAGAGGGATTAGCAGAGCAACCTAAAATAAGATGGCATTCACCTAGTACATTGCAACCACGACCAGTTACAGCTGCTGCATTCAGTGTCCATGAGGCACATTGCATATCTGCAGAGGTGTACGTTAGGCTAACATCAGTGCAATGCAGAATTAATGAAGAAGCATAAATGAAGACGGCCCCTGACACAGATAATGAGGCCGTTAGAAAACCAGAAATCCCTTCCTTGAACTCGAGCAGTTGGGGTTTCCAGTTGATGGTATCTGTGAGCCTTGTTATTTTAACTTCCACGAAAGCCAAAAATGTCAATGCAATGAGGAAATGTCATAAAGTTGGACGTTATTGTCCAGTGAATAGTAATTTAAGTTGCTATACTGGCTTAGATCCAGTTTGTTCATCCATGTGTGATTTATATTCCAGATAGAAAGGAATGCAGACGTTTCCTCAAATGAAAATATAGCTTTAGACATTGTTGGCATGTCTACCCAGAGTTTTATTTTCTCTTTTAAATGTTCGATGAGACATCACGAACAAAATAAGCAGTCCAAGCTATGTCTAAACATTTCCACTGGACCAGTGACAGTATCAAAATCACAGATTCAAACATAACAAACTTCAGCCAACGATACTGTCAGCGGAAAGGATGAACCTCTCAGAGCTGGAGGGTGGGAACAAGGTTTATTTAACATTAGCAACACGTTAGCGGTTTGCTGACGGAGTCAAGCTGCAGTGGTGGTTTGAGTCTCAGTTGAGCGGCTTCAGCCCAGAGAGGAGCTTATTTACATATCCACACATCTGTAAATATTAGACATAGGTTCACAGTTACAACTAAACTCTTAAGGCATGAAATAATTGTTTATAGTAAAAGAATTGATGAGCAGAAATGAATCTTTATGGATTTAGTCAATGAACAGCAAGTTAGTCTAAAAATAAATACTTGTCCAACGTGACTTTTTTCCTGTTTTATTTTTTGCTTTTAAAGAAAAATACAGTTGTCCAGATGGTGAAATGACTTATAAAAAATCCTGGAATACCTCAATGAATAGCAGAAGTATTGCTGATGACCATAACCGTTTGGCTAACTGAAGTCTGAGACATCGGAACCAAAAATGGAGGCAGTGCCATGAAATATGGCATTTAAAGGGTATAGATCATGCAAAATCCACTGATGGATCCATCCATCCATAAGTGTTGAGTAATGCAGGTGCTGCGCATATATCTTTATATTTTTTTTGGTCATATTTTTCAGTTTGTTTAATTTTCTCTATTCTCTACTACGTCTTTTTATCTATTACGCCACAGTGGGTCAGCCAAATAAGGTCGTTGACCTCCGGGTAACCAATTTCGTGAATCCGATACATTGACATTTATAGTAAACTTACTAATAAAATGGGAGGGATTGCGGGTAGATTAGCATATTCCTACTATCAAGCTACAAACATGGCGGAACAGGGTAAAGTTGATCTTCCTGTGACCTGTAGGGGGGCGGGGCATGACATGCCTCATTCACATTTAAAGAAACGGCACCAAAACGAGTCACTCTGAAGACGCACCTCAGAACAGGGTTATAAGTTCTATTTCGTATAGGCTTCGCCCTTTAAGGCTATCGCTATTGGGTTTATCCCCGCGCGCATGCGCGCAGCACTGA
>JBAMHV010000005.1:4001601-4024492 GCA_037177535.1 Pseudomugil gertrudae | reverse complement strand
TGTGACCAGTAATGAAAGACAGGAAACAAATGTGCTGCTTAAATTCAGGAAGTAGTGGAGCTGTGCACAGAGCCAATTCCACACATTTACACCTCTATAAGAAATACACCTCTGTCTTATGTTTGTTCTTGTCTTTATTTTTTGGAAGGAATCTGTTCCTCTTAGATCATATCTCTCTCTGATCTCAAACAGCTTCTGAGTACAGTGTCTAAGCAAATTATTTTGTAGACTATACATTAACTGCGCTGTTTTAAAGTCAATTAAATCATAAAATTTGAGAGTAATTGAATAAACAATGCATTTGTTGAGTCCGAGTGTTTTGCATATCACCAGAGAAAGTTGCTAAACATGTGGATAGTCTAGAAAGGTGTCTAGAAACTTACTAAATATAGTGCCAAAATTAATCTATTACATTTATGTACCAGGAAATTGTGCACCGACGTGATGTGATTAAATGCATGAATTTTTTAAAACGTTAATTTTTCTGTAATTATTCCATGTAATTAAGGCAATAAAGTCCCATCCCTATCCATCCATCCATTTTTATACTGCTTAGTCCAATTGAAGGTCATGTAATAGCCATCCCAGCAGGTCAGAGGCAGCGTAGGATAGGTCGCCAGTCTATTGCATGGCATTCCACCCCTAAAATGTATATTTATATAGTTATATATATATGACGTGCAAATACAAAACTAGGTCATTAAAGGATTGCTTACACATGAACAGAAATATATTTGTGTTTGACAGATGTATGACTGTGCTCTGAGCTCTGTAGGAGCATCATTAGCACACCGGCTGACATAACTGACAGCTGGCACTTAGAGGAGAGGGATAGAGGGTGAAACGGAGGAGGAGGTGACAGAGCAGAATCTGTGCCAGCTATCACCCTCTGGCTGTTCTCCAACATTTTAATCACATCATCATTGCTCTCACTTGGCAACCCCTCAGAGACCCAGGTACCTTAGCCACACTTGACATTAACCACAAGGCGTATACGCCCATGCTCGATGCAGACTCGTTGCCATCTTCCCTGGTTTGGTGCTTTCATCACCTTTTCTAAACATAATAACTCGATGCAGACGTTACGGGCAGGCCCCAGTAGACAAGGCCTGTCTCTTCACAAATCCAATCCATAAACTCACCTTTTAATTTCAATTTAAATATATTTTAATCCATTTTCATTGTCTGGCTATTGTATTGTTGCCATAAATCATGAGAATTTGAGAAATCTGAGAAAACTTATCAACTTATCTCAGTAAATTTTTTACAGTTGCAAGTGTGTTTCTGTATTTTAAATCTATGTGCATATTGAATTATAAAAATCTCAAAACTTCCATCACTATTCACAAATGAAGTGATTCATTTGCAGTTATACTGGTCAGTCCCAGCTGATAGCCTATTGGCTGGATCCAATTTTGGTCAAAATATTGCCTTTAGTTGTTTAATAGAGAAATACTTCAGTGGTATTCTACCTAATCTGCTTTATTGTGAGTCAAACATTAAAGTGTTTATGTAGAATTGAGCCTCTCATAAATTCAAACTTCCCTTGATAATTGGGGCACAGTGATCTGTGGCCGGTCCGTCTTGGTGCTGGGACTAAATGACAAAATTAACAAATAAATGCATCCAAACTTTTTTTTCATTTTATCCAACTTTTACTTGCTTCTAATCTTTTGTTTATTTGTATGTATTTACTTGTGTTGTGGCTGAATTTGTCTCTTGTAGAAAGAAAATGACATCCCCGATGAGCAGCATCTGGCCACATTGAGCATCTTATCTGAAGAAACCGAGTGTGGTCTCATCATTTTACTGGGAATAGCAAAATGCTAAGATAAGATGTGGATGCATGCGTAGTTTGTAGTTTGTTTTCTACTTTATGGATAATGCACGTCCCCCCCGATGTCATCTTGCCGTTAAATTTGCAGTAAAGTTGATAATGTCACAATAAATTCTCAATGTATCGTTCAGCTCTAATTAGGACTTTCAGCACAGTCAAATTCTACTGAAACTATTTGTTTCTTTTCATGTTAATTTATTTTTTTTTCACTTCACCATGTCAGTCTCAAGTTGCACAAAAAACAGCAAGCACTAACAGGAGACTATCACACATTTTGCCTCTGTAAATACCAGCTTGTGTGTAGGAGAAGACATATGCATGGTACTTGTGTCTTATTTATGCATCTTGGCCCCAGGTCTTTAGTACTGTATTAAGTTGGAATTGGAGAAATGTTTATTTTGGCAGGGGACCATTTTAATATAAGCGGAAGATTTTCTTCAAGAGACGAGGTCATAAAATGTTTTCGCTGTCACTGTAAAACACACTCTAGGCAAAGTTAACAGATATGAACAGAAATATGCTGCATATAATGATGGCCCCTTAAGAAACTTCAAACCCTATTACCATTATATAAAAGATGGTAATTCTCTTCTCTCTGAAAAAAAGACACAAATAAAGTGTTTCAAACTCTACTGCACTGATCAAAATGAGTCTTTTGACATTTAGGTTTTATAAAATTTGAATCGACTCGGGCTATAAAGGAAGAAAAGAAGCTCTCCAGTGTAGCAAACATAAAAAGTAAAAGAGTTTTTCTTCTCTTGACTGTATTATGACATTTTCAGACATCCACTTTCCCCACATAACAAAATGAATTGGGGCTTGTATATTCTCTTAGACTTCCTCTGCCAGCTCTGCAAGAAGATGATGTTCCATTATCATATGGGAGGTCAGCAGGAAACCAAGACAAAGAGCAGTTATGCAATACAAAAGGGAAAAAAAAACCCAAAAGTGAAAATGCGACTTGATAAATGCATTAAAAAGAAACATATGGCACTGCTCTGCAAACCATTAACTTTAGCTGCTGTAATCACTGAGAGAATCGAGTTCAAAGAACATTAGTACTGGTGCAAACTGAGGAGGTGGAGAAAAGAGCCTGGATGGGGGATGATTTTTGTTAAGAGCAGAATTAGCATGACAACTTTGTGGCTTGTATGCAAGTGTGTATAATTAACCCTCAGCTCTCTGCTACTCTCTGTGTCATTTGCCTTAAAAAAAAGATTTACCTAAGCTCACATTCACACAAAATCTCCAGACTGCTTCTGCTTTAACTGTACTTAGTTAACAAGCTGCTCTCTTTCTTATGAAGTTCACACAAAATCCTGCAAAAACACAACCTCACAACAGGAAGACATCAGGGTGAAGTCACCTGAGTGACAATTACACAATCATGAGTTACAAACTCCCTTGCCAGCTCAGAGGCACATCAGCCACCAATTGCACCATTGCACTTTTATACATTCGTCATGCATTCATGGCATGAATGCATGACGAAGGCCCATCAGTCCGGGCTTGTATGTGAACAGGCCCTGGGGCCAGTCAAGAGGAAAACTGTCAAGAATGCATTTTGTTCTCAGTCTGATCTCATCTAAAATAACAAACTGCAGAATAAGTTACAGATAAAGAGGTTTGTTACTGCTAGTAGCTGTGTTTCCATTAGTTTTTAGCCAAATAAGCATTATTTATAAAAAAATTCAACATACAACTTTTTTGATTTGCAGTATTTTACCATTTTAACTCTAGCCCACACAGTCAGTGTTATTTTGGGGTCTTGCATTTGCTGCAGAAAACAGCTTTTTGAGCCATTTTCCACTTCCTTTTGTAATTATTTGTAATGCTCTGCATTTTCCTGTTCTTTGCTCCATACTTTGCCATATTAACCACACCACACCTCTGCTTCCCCTCAGATGTGATTTGAATTACTGGGTAAATGTGTCCAAACCTTTGACTGGTACTATGCAGACAAAATGAATAAGACTGTATGTTGGAAGAAATAAACAGCTGAGCTACAAGACAGACCAGGGGTAAGATCAAGGACCACCCTGATAATCTGTCATAAATATAAAGTTCCTGGATCACAGTCAAAATCTAATCACTTGTTCCTTTTGTTCCATTTCTGACATTTAAAGAAAATTTCATCAAACTCCATCTTTTACTTTACGATGCTAAAAGACAGACAGACAGACAGACAGAAGGACAAACCAATGCTGCCAAATACATAACCGCCACTTTGGTGACAATAACAAATCCAGGGAAGCCCTAACGTACCATAACATGGGAATCATCTGGTCATCGGCATGTTTGGCTGCAGGTAATCAAAACATGTCGGTGTCACTAAGCCAGCAGAATTCTAACTCTGGAGTTATTTCTACCACAAAGACACATTACATAACTTTTCAACTTTAAAACTTTGTGTTCTGAAGTAGTTTGATGGAACAGTAATACGTGCTTTTCTGGAGCGGTTACTGGCCACCGTCGTTCAGAGAAAACCTGCACTAAACAACCGTTCTCCAGATGCTGCTCGACGTTGCAGCCATGTTTTGCTTTACACACTACATCACATGCTAGCAAGCTAATGAAAAACATACCTGTCACTCTGAATGCATCACCAAGGCTTATTCAGCAAAGAAATACAAGAAGAAGAAATTATTGGAGGAAGAGCAGAAAAGAAAGAAAAGGATAAAGCAAGTGTCAACATAAGGCTGGAAAGATCTCACACTAGGGTCTAGGATACAAGATGGATGCTGATTAGCCATTGGTAGGGGCAGATCAATGAGAAAATCTGTCATTAAATATTAGTTAGCACACAAAAAAGTTTTTTTAGTTGCTATGATATGCAAAAATATGTATTTATTTAGACCAGGGGTGTCAAACTCAAGTCCTCGAGGGCGGTATCCAGCAGGTTTTTGTTGTCTCCATGTTCCAACGCAGCTGACTGCAATTACTTCATAGGTTGACAAGAAGCTGTTGGATCTATTTGATCTGCATCAGGTGTGTTGGTGCAGGTAAAGAGCAAAACCTGCTAAATTCCGGCCCTCGTGGACTGGAGCTTGACACCCCAGATTTAGACTGTTTAAACTGTAAAACATTGCAATATCATCAGGTGCAATCACATGTAATGATTATTTTCAGTAAATTTCCCAGAATGCTGAATAAACACAGATAAAACAACTGATTCGGCTGAATCCCCCCACCCCCACGATGGTAAATGGTACAAACAGCTGCTGATGAAATATTATTCAGAATTTACTTTTCTAAATTTGTTTTGCTTTTACACAAGCTAACCATTACTTATAGTAAACAATAAATGATATTTTGTAATATTATATAAAAAGGTCATATACAGATGACATCATTTTCCCCCATCTGTGCCTTTACCTGCTCTCCCCATCAAAAACTTTCAATGTTCGCTTCAGCAGGAGACAAGTTAAATTGAAAATTTGCAGGAAGTATTACAGACAATCGTTAAAATAATAAAGGATAGAGATGCAGAGGGGACAGTGGGAGCTGGCTCTATGCCCATGTATTCTGCTTGGACTCTGTACAAAGGCTCAGGGCTCCAACAAGTGAAGTAACAAGGTTCAAGGCCCTCACCTGCATCCTCTGTTGCTTTTGCTGCTGCAGGAAGCTGCCCTTTGCTGACCTATGTGGGCTCCTAATGGCAAACTAATAACATGCAGTGGCTATTAGAGATGTTAAGGTAATTTATATTTGACTTGCCACTTTATCTTAATAGCAGGGGCACTGTGCAAGGGACAGAAAGAGAGAGAAAGTGGTTTGACAGAGTTGAATGTATGTGCAATAAAGAGAAAGGCACCAAACTAATGATTAGTGAATATTTAAACACTTGATGAGACTGTATTTCTATTAAATTGCAAAAGAAGTCTCCTTTCTTCTGTTTGTCTGTCTGACCCAAATGACTGGCATATTATTGGAGAAGGAGAGGGGGTAGACCTCTGTAGAATACTGATGAAGTTCAGCACAAAGCTTCATCCTGGCCTCATTAACCTGCAGAAAACTGCCTTTGTTTTCCTTTGCAGTCCTCCAAACGGCATCTATGTCCTGTCTGAAGGATTTCTGCAGTCAAAACGTGGATGGATGAATAAAAGTTGGAGCAGGATAGAGGACTTGAGGGACAAAAACAGGCGACGTTCAATAATCTTCATATAAATGAGATGGTTTGTTTCTATTCTTATTGCAAAAAAACTTACAAGAAAAGATGTAAAAAGAGTAAACTAAGGAGAAAAGTAAGGATTGATGAATGTGTGGAAAACTAGAACAGGTTTTAAATGCATTGAAAAGTACCAGATAGAAGAAAAACCAGAAGTCAGGTCCCTTGATGAAGCAAAACATTACACAAAGACAAAATACATATCTGTCTCTTTTTTCCACTTTCAACAACTATAGAAGGAGGAAAAAATGGAGTGAGATGTGAAGCAAAAGGATGAGAAGGAGGTAAAGCAAAAGTAGGACGGGAGGTGTGTGCTCTTTCATACGCCGTGGCACAGCTCATCTGTGTTTTGTTTGTCACCGAGTGTGTGTGCGCGTGCAACTATGTTGGCACAAGAGATTTCAATTTCATCTTTAATGGAAACAGCAAATAGGGGAACAAATAAAATGTGAAAGAGGAGAGCAAATCCCCCCAACAGAGGCCCAGTCAGAAAGGATGATGAGGTAGACATGAAGTAAACATCCAACTGCTTCTGCTCGGTGACAGAGGACGCAGAGAAACTAAGGTGAGCAGGAAGGCGGGGAGGACGGAGCTTGGTCAAGGTAAGGACAGAAGCTCGAAAGATATGAAAGCAAAAAGAAAAACAGATGGTAAAAAAGAACAGCATAAAGGGAGGGATGGAGGGAGAGTGAGGAAAGATGCTGGGACACGGGATCAGCCGTGGTGTTTCTTCCAGTCGGAGTTGTCACTTACACTTTGGTAGGAAGCAGCCATGTAGTCAGAAAGCATCAGGAGCAGGAACAGAGACACATACAGGCTATTGGTTCTGATGAGGCCCCTTGTTAGAACAGTGATGGCTCAGTACAAACCAAGTAAACAGTCCTTAGAGTCGGTGCTGGTTTTAGTGCTTGCGGCACTTTTGGAAACAAGAAGATATAGTGCATGTAAAAGGAAATATAACAAATACACTGTAAAAAAATGTTTATAAAGATGTTCCAATGATGTTAAATGCTATTAAAGCCCATTTGAAAATGTTGTATAGACAGCAAATCAGAAAAAAAAGTATTTCACAATATGTGTAACACTTATTAATTATGCCTTTTTTTTGATAATCCGCTTGACAGTTGGATTAAAATGTTGTAAAACCGAATGACAGAGCCAGAAGATAAGGAGCAATGAGAGTGGATGGCTCGAGGTGGGAGGAGATGCCTCGGCCTGCTGTTCTGCCATACTGGGACGTGAACACCCGCCAGGCCAGTCAAGGCTGAGCCCTCGCATCATGTCAGACATGCAGACCGACACCCAGCTGAGTCATCTGGTCTTTGGAGGATGGCACAGATGGACAGACACAGAGCATGCAAATGCGTGTGTAAACCAATGTGCAAGTACACGACACAGACATACCCACACCGTAAAGCCATGCTTCTGAAAAGATTAGAAACATTTCTGTGTTGGTTTTCTCTTGCTCTAAACAGTTTTATTTAAAGGCTGTCAGAATGTAATTGATATGAGACATCTCTTTACTGCCTGCAGGATTGATTTATCTTTGCACTGTCATTATATGTGAACAGTGTTATAAAAGCTGACATGTTGGCAGTTTGTTGCTCAGCAGAATTCTGACGCTTTAACACGTCAAAGAACTGTTGACTACTGATGCTGCAGATCAATCTGGAAACAGATATTAGGGTAATTTCCAAATCAGTTGGAGTCCACCGTTCTACGTTAAGATATAGTATATCAAATTCAAAGTGTATGACAGCACAGCTAGAACACAAGTTTGTCTTGCTTGAAAAGGGTAGTCAGTAAAAGTACTCTTAAAAAAAACATGACCACACAGCTGAGTTACATCCGAGTAAACATCAAAATGTGGAAATGCACTGTTGGACAGATAAAACTAAAACTGAGATGTTTTTTCAACAATGCATAGCAAAATGTTTGATAAAAGACTAAAATGTAGCTTGCTATGAAGCATGGTGGCGGGGGGTTGATGATCTGGGGTTATAGGCTTACAGGCTGTATAACATTGCTGGAGTTATGCTAACCTAGCATAGCGTTAGCTGGCAGCTTAAAAATCCTCTAGTTGACTGTACTGAACATCTGTTCATCACTGTCAGCTGCAAGTTGAGCAGTATTTTATGAGGAGCGACGTGGATGCATAGGCGAGGAGGTTTATTCAGGACAAGACCATGAAACGATGTTTAATTTTACAGTCTGCCAACAACTGTCTTGATGTCAGTCAGTTTACTCTACAAGAAAAATGCTCAAAATACTAAAACATGACACCACCATAGAGGGCGGCATAAGTTTATTTCTAGTAACTTCACTCATTACGTTGCTTGAGCATACACTTACAGTCTAAATATAAATCTAAATTAATTAGTAATACCTGCGACAGTTTTCCAGCTATTAGTAGGTAGCTTCCCTGTGACCTTAAATTGAATTAAGCCTTAAGGAAAATTAGTTAGTTATATTCAGTGATTTGATACTTTGTTTGATTTTTTTAAGTAAAATTACATCTGTAGTAAAGGATCAAAATACTGTAAAACAGTAAAACACTGGCTGTAGTTCATATCTTTGTTAAGCAAAGACCAAAAAGGATGTTTTATTATTCAGAATACAGTTTTTCTAATTAAATCTATTGATAAATCAGTTATCAAAATTTATTTTGATAAATAAAATTGGCATCTATATTAGTTGGGCACACACCATTTCTGCATTGTGGTTTGATGCTTCCTAATCTCTACAAACTTCTAGAAATGACACTAAAGCAGTAGCAAAAACAAAACTAATGCTAAGAGCTCTGAGAGGCAGCAGTATGTCACAGATTAGGAGTGAGAATGTGTTGCCCATAAAAGTAAAAACTGATTTCATTATTACACTTCCTGATTATCTCGTGGGTGAAATAATATGTTTATATAAAACTCAGAGTTCTGGGTTTCATTACCCTTTTTCTTCAAAGATCAAATGAGCAGTTTATTTTATTGCATTCCTGCATAATCACTGCACAATTACTCTTATTACACTCAGTACACAGTATGACAGGCATTTTAATTAGCATTCTGACACATTGTGAGTGGTATTAAAGTTATTCCTGCAGTCAAACTGTGAATGATTATAAGGTCTTACTTAGATGAAAATATACTCAGTATAATTAATAAACTACTATAAATAATTGTTGTCCCTTTATGTTTGTATCCATTTTGTTTTCTCCCAAGTAAATAGACTTCCTATGTGTCCATGATTTGAAATTCAGGGATGAGAAGAATCTGAGCCTTAGTCTTGGCCAAATCTCCCTGCAGAGCCTCCAACAGCTTTGGGCTCTTACTATTATCTGCCAGTGTCTGGAGGGTGGCTCGTACTCGTGTGTGGCTTGCCTGTCTGAAGCAGAAAGCTTTCTGAGATGTGACATGGCTGAGAGACAACACCACTCCCCATTTTAGGCTTCACTTTGATCATTTTGATTCATCTGTAGAGAGTTAAAACAAATTATATATTAGAAAAAAATGTACTTATGTATTTATCAGCAGATAGTATTTAATGAAGGGCCAAACAAGCCAGCTGCTATTTGTGCTAACTTCTCATATTTTAGCTTATTGTCTATAAAGAGGTGATAAATGACATATACAGTAGAGTCTCTTTGCTTTCACAAATCAATGACAGGTTTTCTCACAGCATGTTGTGTTAGTTCATATTATATTACATGTGATTCCATCACTTCTTTTTTTCCCTCACTATAAGAAATTCTACAACACAAACAATTCTGGTTTATTACAGCTGACCTTTCTAATATATATGTTTTACTTTGGAAGCACCAGTTGAAAGAAAGATTTAGTATGAAATGTTTCAAAGAAGCAGATTGTAAAGAAAACCAAACAAATCTGTTCACATGACGGCTATGATTTCCTGTCCCGGAGTAACGTAAAAATGGGTCATTGTTTGTTCTCTTTCCTCACCTGTTGCTTCTGTCTTGCAGGCTTCTAGAAGCTGACACAGCGGTGTGAGTTCAACATTTCTGGCTGCAGCAAGAGGTGAGAAACAAATGACCCGTATGGCAAACTGGTGGTCTTCCTGTTGATGGTCAACCTGGGAAAAAAAGGACAACAGCAATTCAGGACTGAAGCTTCAATGGTGGCTGCAAAGCCAGAGAGGCATAGACCACAGCTGGAATCTGAGAAGCAATAGTCAGAATCACTTTATTCGCCATGTTTGTACAAAAAAAAACAAAAACAAAAACAAAAAAACAAGGAATTTGAGGTTACATGGATATTTGCAAATGTGCATCAGTGTACATTCATGACAGAGATGGATGATGGATATTCCGGTGTCTGCTGGTTTTTGCATACAACACCTACCACATGGGAGGAGTTTGCAAAGTGTGTGTGCAGGGTGTGAAGGGGTCTGCATAGATGTCACCCACCTGCTTGACATCCTGGGACAAGTCCTGGATGAAGGGCAGGTTGACCCCGATTATGCTCTCTGCTGACCTGATTGTCCTTTGCAGTCTCGGCTTGTCCAGTTAGATGATTGATTAAAACCACCTATATATTGATGAAAGGAAAACTTAACTGAATATTTCAGTGTGTGCGTTCATTTAACATTGTATGTTTGATATTAACCCCCTGTCATAATTTTCTTTAAGGTTTTTACATTTGTAAACGGGCTTTGATTTACTAAGATTCCTGATAAAGAGCGTAAAATTGCATGAGCAGCCAATAGATTGCAAGTGTTAGTATATGATGTGTGGATGATCAGGAATGTTGGTAACAATATTCAAACAAGGGTTTAGCATGTGTAACTTTTTGCTATGGAAAGCTTGAAAGCAGAGGACGACAATTGCAAATGGAAAAGGAATTTCAACCTGATACAGATACAGATATTACTGGATAAAGCAAATAGCCACAGACATCTCAATGTCACCAAAATGATTTCCACATGAAATGCTTTTGCTAAACAGCTAAACAAAATGGCTACATTTGTAAAACCAGATGAACACAAGCTGGATTTAAGAGGAGGTGATGAGGTAGAAGAGAATGTTCCAAAAGAAAATGCTTATAATAAAACCTTTGCGAATAAGACGGACAGTTAATGTCTTGGACAAATATGCAGCAAAGGGTGCAGCTCACTTACCGTGAGAAGCATACGTCTGGAATACTGGGGTATGATGCTACAACTGATTGCTGAGCAAGGTGTATGACAGCACAATAGTTTTCACAGAGAAAAGGGCATGGAGCTTTCTATTACAAAGTACGTGCCATACAGCAGCATTTTTTTTTTTTAACCCTGGTCATGGGGTAACACTGCCCTGCGTGTTTTAGTTCCTTCCAACTCCAGCATGCCTGATTCAGGCTCATTAAGCTGCTCGTTCTCTGCAACTCCCACGGATGATGGGAAGGGTTCTCAATACCAGCAGACTAGAACAGCAACATGTTTGCTACATGCATGTTCAGCTGTTTTGATTTTATCTCCATCAGCTGTGTGTCATTCTTGTGTCTTTTTGTCTTTGCAGTAATTGGCTGGAGTGGCACCCTGAGCAGCGTAAAAAGCTACGAGTGGGCAGGGGCCCGGTGGGGGGCCCCCACAATGTTTGAAAAAACTTCACCTCTGGCTTTCTGAACATATTTACACAAGGTTTGTAGTCCCCTGCCTTCTACAACAACTGCAGTTGTTTCTGCATAAAGTTGTGCTTATTATTGTTGTGCGTTTCAGACATACTACATACAGATGCAAACATTACCCAAAACAATCAGTTTCATGTTTGTTAAATCACAAAATCGGTTGTCTTCTATTCCTCCCAATACATTTTGGTAGAAAGCCCATATTGCATATTACACCCATATTACACATGGAGTGTAAGCATGCTAAATGGATCGAGTACTTTATTTATCAGAGCCAATGCAGGGTGCACATTTAGTACCCCAACTGCAATATGTTTAACACAGACAAACCTTAAGTAGATCAGACAAAAAAACAAACAAATTAAACACCTAAGTAGGTGAGGTCTTGGCTTGGTGCAATGACTAATTATTTTGAATGATCAGGATTTAAACAGACCAAAAATAACTGATTATGATTTCACAAAGGCTGTCAGATTACTTGCATGATGTCCTGAGTTAACTCAGTTAATCGCAGATTAATCGCATATTTTTTCTGTTTATAAATGTACCATACCAGGACATTTATCTCTTTTTAATACTCCCATTTGCTCTTATGTACTAGCAACTATAGTGCCTAAAACTACATTTTGAATTTACTTAATTTAAGTTGAATGACTTCACACACATAGATGTGCTTGTATGCACACAAAACCCTCTTGCAGTCACTCACTGGTAAGCACTTCTGGCAACCTCACCTTTGTTGAGAACAAACACATAAAGAGGATCCGCAGGGCTCCAGCACAGTTTCCAGCTTCTTCAGTTGATCCTGATCAGCGGCTGAAAGGTTGCTGCTTATAGAATTATCAAGATGTCTCAAGCTGGAATAGTTGCACGAAAAAATAACTTTTATTCTGGAGTTTAAAACCCTGAAAAAAGGAAACGCTTGTGAATGTTCGATGCTGAAGCAAGTGTTTGAGGGCAAAGTGGCGATGTTGAGAGGCGTTTCATAAAACCTAACCAGTGAATCCAATCGGTTCCCACTCAGCTCGTTTGCACGGGTTATCTAAAGAGAGCCAGTCGTAGCAGAAGCTGTCCATCACAGAGCGTCTGGTGGTATTCAAGACCTAATGCACATTGTGTGGTAACTTAATTAACTTCAAGACTAATAAAAAAATACCTTAGACCTGTCCATAGAATCATGTTTCAGAGCTGTCCATGTAAAAAACCTGTTTGCTGTTCAAAAGCGACTTACATATGATTAAGTCTTTTTTTTTTATTTATGTCTCTATAAATAACCTTGTATAATTTGTGTTAGCATGAGGGGCCATTCTTTGACCATTAATATACAGTATATACACACGGCAAAAAGTACAATATATATTTATTGAAATGAATCTTAAAAAAAATGTGCAACACATTACATACAGGCCAAAATAAAGAAGCCAGATGGATACATTTATAATCATGTTGAGTATCTGCCTTCTGCTGCAAAATGAATCATAATCCACTAATCGGTGCTTCGCTCATGCTTCATCTCAATAAGTTTCCTAAAATCCATTTTGGTAGTCTGAACAAAATCAGTCTAACATACAGATAAGCATGAACACAAAAAGATTAAGCCTCAAAGACACAAGTCAGTACAGCACAAATTAGCAACTTGACCTCTCCACCTTTCATATCTGAGCTCTGAGTTAAAGGAAATGCTTTTTATTATTATTATTACACAGATATTGAAAACTGCTCATGTTATTTTGGTCCCTTTCATGTTTCATTCAGCTACTGTGTTGCTGTTTTTAAAGATTTCTCTCCTCTATTTGCTTTCATGTCTCCTTGTTGCATATTCAGCACTTTGTCCCTCGCGATTTGAACATTAACCGTTTTCTTTTGCTTTCTGCACTGAGTTTAGTGTAGACAAACCAGCTATTGATTTTTGTTCACAGCACATCAAGACACATCAAGGAATTCAAAACTTTAAATATATTCAATACCTTTTGGATGAATTAGCCCTTATTTATAACTACCGGTTTTTCTTTCTCACAGACATATTCATGAAAATGTATCTCTTTCCCACCTTTAATGCTTTCTGTCCTTAGGGTTGTTGATCTGGGTGTAGATGTAGTCAGAGATATTCACACATATTGTATTACAATGTATGTTTAGGGACTTTGTGGAGCTAAATAAAAAAATTAGCCAAGCAACAAACTCAGCCAACAGTAGCTTCCTGCAGTTCTTTATAAACATACACACAACACAGAACAAGGAGCAATACGATGCAAACTTGATTCGTGCAACAGAATAAATCAGGTTATTTTCATGAAAAGATCAAAGAGTGTTATCGGCATTGGTGTGACACCCAAAGTGCTGAGACAGGCTAATGTGTGTGCACACTGAGCAGTGTTGACCCTGCAGCTATTTGCGTCTCCAGTTCCATATGCAGTTGTGCATACTTGTGTTGCATACGTACACTACTTGAATATGTGTGCATGTGGACACGTGTATTGGTTCTGAGCCCTGATGTTTACACGATTTGTGTGACCAGCCATGAGTGTATAGATTTCACTGAGGTCAGAAGGACAATGTTCTGTGCTGTAGCTGATCCATCACCTCTTTGTGCATCTCATTTCTTCCCTGGCCTACTTTCACCATTGTTGTAGTGTGTCCTCTCTGAATCATTCACACTTTTGCATGACAAAAACATTCAAAACACAATGTTCAGCCCTCCTCTCACAGCTGACCCCACAGAGTTATATACAGTATTTTTAAGCCCCAATTGTAAATCAGTCTTTGTAGTTAATTAAACATTACATACTAAAGAAGTCCATGACAAAAAGGGTTTCAGTACTAATACAATTAGTTTTTCTTCACACAACTATACTCTTATTTGTGCAGGCACTGATTTATTCAACTTTGCATCACTTAAAGTGTATGTTTAACAAATAAATGACAGTGGAAATGACAAATAAGTTTCTTTATATTATTGAAAAGGTATTTAACAATATAATACAATACTTTTACAGCTATTGGTAGCTTTTTTTGTTGAAAATATATTGTGTATCACCATTTATACATATTAAAACTCACCACTCACACAGGGGTGTGTACTGTAAAGTCTCATTTAAAGGCTACTGTGGTGATATTATTTCAATCTTTATTGTACAAAAAGATAATATTTAAGGAAAAACTATTAAAACATGCAGCTGTTTTTTTATTTTTGATACTACAATGTTTTCACTTTGAAATAACAAACCATGAAATCTAAACCTGTATCTGAAAACTAGCTAATTCATGGGGCATTCACAGAAATAATTCTTCTCTTTGGCAGCATAAGCTAACTGCAGAACAATATTGAAGTGAAGAAGAGGTGGATATAGTTTGTGAAATAAAAGATCTCAAATCAGATGGCATAGCATTACTGCTTTTGTATGATTTTAATACCCACCTTTGCATATGTGACAACGGTGACATCATTTCTGCTGAAAACAGCTCAATCTTAACCTTTTAGGTACACCATCCCTCTCTCTCTCTCTCTCTCACACACACACACACATCTTTTGGATAATGGAAAAGCACTGCAGCAATCATATGAGCCTAGCTGAAACATTCATTAAGGCAAAGCAGTGTGAGCCGAGAGCCCCTGCAGTCTGTCAGACATGCAGAACACGCAGTGCACAGCTTGGTCAAATACATATCTACTTTTTCACATGCAGACGTGCACACTGGTCAATATGGTGAGGCTGTTAAAATGTAGAGTTGATGATAACAATACATGACATTGAAAGTATAAGCAAGAAAGGAGGTTTTAAATGAATTACAGAGTTGTATAAAACAGTTAAGATAACATACATCACTGATTAATACTTCAAATGGAAATAAATTGGGAATGGACAGAAGAGACTACAGATTAGATAGCCTGCATCCAGCTTGTTTAATTTTTCTGACAGGTTTAAAACTAATTTCAGCCTGAGGTGGGGAGTGGGGTTAGGGTCTTGTATATTTGCTTTCTCTCTTTAAGTCAGTAAAGCAAAAACGCACCTATATTCTGATTTTCACAGTCGAATATGTTGTTAACGCTTAAATGGTTAAAAACATGAAATGTGAAGTCCTCACAGATATGTGGGGCGTAGCCACACACACCTCTCTGACTGACAGATCTCATATCAACTCATATGAAACACACAGGACAAACAGAGTGGAGTTAATTTTATCCAAAGCGCACTGCTTCAATGTGAAATCCCAAAAGCAAATTGCAGATATGAAAAATTTCACCCAGCTTCCTTCTGCGGACTGTTACTGACATTGTAAGTTTATAAAAGTTACACTCTCATGGCAGGTTTTTTCATCAGCACAGCACGAGCATCCCTGCAGGGTATCTTATACAGCACACTCTTATTTATAAGGATAATTCCTAAAACTTCAAAGGAAACTTTATGGGGAGAAAAGGTTGGAATCGTCTGAGATGTCTCAAATGAGATAAAGAAAAAAAGGATAATACTAAGCTTAAATATAAACTGTGTTGTATGTAATGCCTGTCAAAATTGGCTGAATCAAATCTTTGTTTTTCAACTACCAAGTACAGTAACCAGCAGTGTAAGGATTGCATGCAAAATGCAAAGGCAGAGAAGTAGACATCTAAAAGGGATCCAAAAAATCAGATAAGAGTGAAACATACCCTCAAAATGTAATGAAATGTAGTTTGTTGGTTTCACACTAACAACATAAAATGAATACTTCTAATGGTATTTTATAAAACTCACAAAATAGACCATAATAACACATTTTAATGTACCTGCAATGCAAGTCTGATTAGCTTTAGGCATTAAAAGAAGTTTTTATAGGCAAGGACAACAGGACTCTTTTAGACATTTTTTACATAATCCCAAGAATTTTACACAACGGAAAGACCTAAAGATTAAAAAGCTCCCAAAGATCACTAAAATGTTTCGAAGCTCCCATAAGGGATTTTCTGAAATGTTGAGATAAAAACCCCAGAGAGGTAATAGAAACACTTTTCCATATTTACACATCCCAGGATGTGCTTTAGGAGTCATGTGACCAGTTCACTTTAAGTAAAGATGGCCTCTGTGCGAGTCTTTTTGTTTTCTCATGAAGACGTTGGCGACAGTCGTAGTGGCAACCGGAATAGCTGCTCTAAAGCACAAAGTGTTTTTATCTCAATCATCCTTAAAGTCTTGCAGGATGATGTTATACTAGAATTTCACCTTATGCACTGACCGCCATTCAATGGAAACTGCATAATTGTAGCTGTACTAACAGAACTAATGGAAATGGAGTGAATGTGGAAAGTTTGCAATGTAGTAAAACTCCTTAAAGCGGGGGTCTCCTACTTCAGCCCTTGAGAACTACCATTATGCTGGTTTTGGCATTTTCTTGTTATGACACGCCTGATTCAAATGAAAAAGTTCTCCAATAACCTGCTTGTTAATGAGCCACTGACTTGGGCCAGATGTGTTGCAGCGTGGAAACACTAAAACCTGTAGGGTGGTAGCACTCGAGGACCAGAGTTAGAGACCCCTGCCTTAAAGGAAGCTCCCGCAATGCGTGCATATAGCAGTGTTTTTATAAGAACAGATATATCTTGCATGAAACAAAATTGGTGTTCTGCTGGAGCTCTTGTCTTTATTTCTGGTTTCCTGTTTAATTTAGTAGTTTTCCTTGTGTTTTCTGTCTGGTTTCATTTAGCTCATTCATTCCATTGGTGTCTTGTGTTTTCTGTATGTATTCCACTTGGTTTCAGTTCACCTTTGACAGTTCATTCTTTTCATTATTTTCTCATGTTCCAGTTTAGCTAAGTATATACGTAACATCTTTGTTCTGCATCCTGCCTGCCTTCTGGGCTGCATATTGTATATATTTATATTTGCTTTTCTGCGTATACTCTATTTTTGTGCATTTTCTTCTTTTTTGTTCTGTGAAAACAACTGTAAATCGATGCTGCAACATCTAAATTTCCCAATGTGGGATGAATAAAGTACATCTATCTATCTATCTGGGTCTTCACCACTGAATTTTGGCTACAGAGCCTTTCCGGCAATGTCACTTTTTCATTTGCACAATGAAAAAAAAACCAAGCATTGGGAGCTTCCTCCTATTTTCCCTGGTTCCGCTGCTTTCCGTCATCCTGCCCTTTAGAGTCTCAGTTTGCGCAGAGTTACTCACTCGTGAAAAATGGAAGTCCCGTAGGGAAAAAGCACTTACAAAACCTAAAAATATATGTTTTAGTGCTAATGTGTGTAGTGATCAGGGTGGAATCTGAGATGGTGTCAAAGCACTGAGACAGTTTGTGGCATGTCAGAAATAAGCAGACCTGTAGCCACAGAAAAACACTGAATCTTAATATGCTATGACAAAACCCATCATGCACCTTTCTGCTTCATTGTGGGAAAGTCACATCTGAACTCAAGTCCCGATCTCAGACATCATCATCAGTTTCTTTGACATAAAGATTAATCAGTTTCTCCCCTTTTATACACCGATATTGCTCCATCAAGGTTAGCCTGTCAGGATCACTAAACACTAAGCTCAGTTAATATGTTGTGATCTGCTCTAGCTTGTCTCTTTAATGCAGGATACGGTCAAAATACATGCATAACGCATGACTCACATGTCAGCTCTCATTTATGCCCCACAGAGGTTTGGAAGGAAATACTCTGTGATACATAATACTGTCTCACATTATCAAGTATTACTTTATGGAGGAGTGTCTAAATTAGCAGTTTTAGTGACATTACAGTATATTTTCATGTGAATCCAAGTAGCATGTGCACAGTTTTGCCTGTGTAGAGCTGTCAGACAAGGTAAAATGGCTATTCTCTTTTCCTGTCCTGTCGTGCTGTACACATGGTGTTGTCCTGTCTGTAAGGGACACTCAATGTGACTCAGACCTTGGAAAGGCAAGAAAGCTGAGGCATCACAGTGGGGAAGATCGATGACTTTGTTCAGCCGAAAAATATTACATTTTCCCCTTTGTATACACACACACACACACACGTGTCTAAAAAAGAATGATATTGCAAGAATTCTTTAATCTGAAGGAAATGTCAGAGTGAGATAAATACACATTACCCCTTAAGCTTTTATTTCCTATTGCTAGATTGCATTCCTTATGCAAAACTTTCCTGCTGCGGGGGCTATGTGTATGGTAATGTGTCAGCATGTTCATATCTACCTGTGTGTTTACACAATTATCTTGCAAAGCAAAGTTAATATAGTCTTCTCTTTAAATATTTTCTAGAAAACCCTGCTTTTGTCTTATAAAATTGCCTCACTTAGCAATTTTTTCTTTTATATTGCTCAGTGAGAAATATTAAAAAACAATACCATCCTAAATGAGCTTCATAAAAACACTTGTTTAAGCTCCTGTTAAATACTATAACGTGTCTTGCAGCTAATTAAGCACTGCTGCAAATCTTGGGATCATTAAATTGGTCTGCAAGTGACTGTACTTGTTCCTCTCGTCTACAATCAATAATAATAATAATGATAAAGCATGGCTTATACTAGATGTAATTGCTTTATAACTTATGACCTGTTCACAAACATGTCTACTTTTTGCAATAAGCATTTCTTCTTTTTCCTGTGTTGATAGTAAATTTATTATAATAGCGTTGAATAGCAACCTTTTGAGTCGGCCCTTGCCCAGTACATCTGATCCACACACTTTCATTGATGGTGATGCAAAACCACTTCATACCAGCTGAGCTTTACCAAGGATTTTTGATCTTGACACTTGCATCTACATACTCTTTTTTTCTGGCTTAACTGGTGGTAAATCCTTCCCTTTTACAAAATACACAAAGCATTGTGCTGGGAGAAAATACATGTGCCACTGAAACACTACTGAAATACTACTTCTGCTCTAACAAAAGATTTGTCCCCATCAGCACAAAGGTCAGGAAGCTGTAACACTGAATCAAATCTCACATTTCTCTTCCTCCGTTATATTTGACTTTTTGTGACAACATGATCAGTTATAAAAGATGCATTAGAAGGTTTGATGATGGTGTTTCAGACAAAAGATCCTGAAAAAACCCTTAATTATATTTAAGCATCCATCCATCCATTTTCCGCTTATCTGTACTCGGGTTGCGGGGTCATCAGCCTAAAGAGGGAAGCCCTCTCCCAAGCCACTCAAAATGTTTGGGAACTACTGGTCTGTAATACACACACACACACACACACACAAACAAACAAAGACTTCTAGCATTAATCAAGTGTGAGACTGTGTACATAGTGGTGTGGCTCAAGGACAGGAGATGATATTGGAAAGAACAAGAAATTCCACATACTTTGATAGCTAGACAGGGTTTCCTTTTTTCTCTCCTCATTGAAATTCCCAGATTATGGAATCATAATATCCCTTGAATCCACTCCTTTCTTCATTCCCCCTTGCATCTTCCTGCAGTTTTACAGATCAGAGGGGAGCTCATTACAAGGGGATATTATGACTCCAACATCTCAAATACAACAAGTGTGCCTCATATCCTGTGTCTCACACTCTGGTTTGAATTACCGCAGACAGCTCTTATCCAGAAAGCATCGACACATCCAACACTTTACTTTTCAAACTGTCACACTTCCACATAGACTCGACAGGTTCCCATCTCTTTTTTGACTCCTCCTTTCCAAAATTTGTCTCTAGATGGTGTCCATCAATCCACTCGCTCGTTTTACTCTGCACCACTGGACCTAATTCCAAAGGAGGGCAATTTTGCTCTCACTGAAAATTCCACATTCACGCGCCAATCTTTGGATTTTATGGCTTTCGTGGGGATAAGGCGCAGCGTGCAAAATAAGCCCCTGAAAGGAATTTTGTTGGTCATGAGTTTAGATCTATTTAGCAGATTTCCTCGCTCTCTCACGCTCTCTGTATGTGTACTTAAAAACACAAAGATACAATGCCAAGCTTTGGACTCAGAGATTTGCTGATCTTGACATTGGCTTGATGCGGGCCTGCTCCTAAATCCTCCGAGAGAAGCACAGTGGCAACCCCTGCCAATGAACATTAAGTTTTCATTAGGCATGCTCAACCTGCTGTGGCTCCAGCTGCCCCCTGGCAGCTCATCCCAAAGCTTTTATAACTGTTTTTTGAACTACAAGCCAACTTAAACCCATCTACGGAAACCTGTCTCTATAATGCACACGTCTTACTGCGAGTTTATCAGTGTTTCAATGAGAGTTTATGTGAATGTCATCTCCAATAAATATGCCATTCTAACAGCTAATGCCTATTTCTCCCTAATGAACCGTAAAATGAGTGCAAATGAAAAGAAAAACATATTGACATGCTTGCGCTGACATATACACATAATAAAAACACAAACACATTTCCCCCTCTGGTCATCGCTGAGTGCTGTGTAGAAAATTAGCACTGCATCCATCTTTCCGTTTTATGACCTTTGTGGGGTGTGACTCTAGATTCACCCCAAACAGCCAATGCATCACGGCTTGGATTGCAGCCAGCGTGCCTCCGCTCTTCTTTCGAACATCAGGCCAAAAATGCAGATGATAGAATAATGACAGCGAAGCAGCCAAAAGAATACTAGAGGGTGTGTGTGTGTGAGTGAATGACTGAGTGAAAGAGATGATTAGAAAAAAAGAGGAGATGTGGACGAGACCACAGTAGGAATGTAAAATGAAATGGGAATGATGCAGAAATATTATGTGCAGAAGAGTGATGAAGAGAAAAGGTAAAGGGAGATTTAGAGTCTATCCCATTTATCTTCCCGGAGTTACAGCTGCTCTTGTACATGTATCCCCAGCTGTGCTCAGTAACAGCACAGCAGGGTCAGAATCGCTGTACACATTGCTTGAAATCCATAACCTACATCAACTCTCGTACACAGCTTTTACAATCTGCTGGGATCCATTTTTAGAAAACACCTGCAGTCCCAAGGTGATAAACAAGATGATAAATACATAATGAAACATGCTTAACACATAACACAGTGATCTTTACCAAACGAGCTTTCCTTGTATATAACACTTGGCTTCCATTTTATTATGCCAGTGTTTTTGTTCAGCACATTGAAACCAATATTACTCATTAAGCCCACGTCTTCACAGTAAATGAGACCTAATCAAGTCACATCCCTTGTTTACCAAACTTGAGAATAAACAGACACTGCCTGATATGTTCATCTTTAGTTTCTTAGTCTAATAAAAAAAAGCATGCTATGAATTTCCACTAGCTTCTAAAATGAATCCAAATTACAGTCATGTGAGTAAAAAAAGTATGGCTTATTTTAACTCAAAGATGTGTTTAAAGATCATTGTGAAAGTAAATCTAAATGCCCAGCCTAATCAGAATGTCATGTAAGATCATCAGCGGCCTCGTGTACACAGACATGAAGAGAATACGCTTGCCGTCTTCCACGGAAAAGTTGGGAGGTATAGAAAAGTACTTTCCGTGGATCTGTGTGTACCATCACATACATTTTCAACTTGGCATGTGAACATTTATACCCCATACAAATTTTTGTCATTAGAAAGTGGCAAAATACTGAAACATCTCACTGTAAACCATCTAAAGTCAAAATGGACTTGAGGGGAAAAAAAGACAGCATTTAACCTCAATTTCCTGCATGAATTATACTATGAGATTAATGTTCCATTATCAGAATTTACTGTGAATCGATTGGTTTCCATTTATGTCATATTAATGCTCTCACACATCAATGAGAGCTGGTTGTGAAGTGCACACAGCACAGTGTTGGATGAAAATATTCATTAAGAACAAAATTCTTGGTAAAAGTTCCTACAAGAATGACGTCTGATTCAGTCCCATCGTGTCTTTAGGATCCCAGTGTGGAACGGTGTCTGGTCAGACTGGTGTGTATCTGGTCAGACTGGTGTCCTTCAGCAGCGAAGGTTGAGATGTCTTTGAACCTTCTTCCATTTCATTTGAATTCAGTAATCTACTACGTTATTTAATTAATTGTAAATAACATAAAGTTGCAGCATTATAAATAAGCAACATGTAAAAGATTATTCAAAGCAGTGTGTGTTTCATAAATATTTCTAGTTAGCATGTCCCCACAATAATTCAAAGCATCAAGACAGTCTAAATTTATTTACCTACTTAATGATTCCACTTTTTTTCACACAAAATCAAGCATGAAAACAATGATACACAATTACTCCACTATATCTGCAATACTATTGTACTGAAGTACATTTTAAAACATTTAAGCTCATGTATATGCCATCATTAACCTATTTCTCCTCTGTCTGCAGGTCTTGCTGAATGAAAACTGCAGTGTTAATGTTGTTTAA
>JBAMHV010000005.1:3970760-4001036 GCA_037177535.1 Pseudomugil gertrudae | reverse complement strand
ACTTAAACCACGCAAGACCCAATATATCTCCTCTTAGTGCAATATTTTAATAAAACAATGCCATTAAACTACTTATAACTACAATACCGGATCTAATAATACTGGCCCATAAAGTAAACATACTTTACAAAGTATATTAATTAGATCAGTGTATAAACTACTTTTATTATATTTAGATAACTGATGAACCTTTGTAAAGGATGTAAATTAACCCTTAAAGTCCATCTGCAGCTAATAACCTAATTACCTAATTACCACAGGGCTACAGGTATATAATGCTATATAATTATTGGTATTTGCAAATGTATTAATGGGAAGAGAGGAGCTCAGATCCAAGTCAGTTGGGATATATCAGTGAAAGATGTATGGAAACAAGCCATACATCTTAATTTTGTTGTATATATGTTTGTAAATACATTTGTGTGTGCTTGAGATTTGAGTTAAAATACAGTTCTTTTTTTTAATTTTATATATTTTGCTTGTTCATCTCTGGTGCTGCTGGCATTTGCCAATTTTGCCTCCCTGACTTAGTTTAGATAAAATCACATTATTTGCATTCCTGCTGCCTCCTGTCCAATCCTGCCTGCATTTGGATCCACCCCTCACCTTCGTACCTCTCACTTTATGACCGTCACTTATGTTTCTGTATGGATGTGGTGGATGGTATAGTGTCTATTGGATTACCAACCTTTCCTCTGTGGTGTGTTTCTGTCCTCTGTGTTCAGTTTTCCCTTTTCTGTTGTCTAACTTTTGTTCTGACCTCTCCTGTCATGTCCAGCGACATATGTAAATTCTCTTGAACAAATGTTTGTTCAAAATAAACAAAGAACTTTACTAAGAGGAGATAATTATGAACATAGCTGCAAAATTTCAGTTTACAAAGTCACATCTGAACAAATCACTGGACCTTAAAGAAACTACATAAATACCTCAATGTAGTGAAGCAATGTGAGAGACAGAATCCTGAATCTTGCAAGAAAAAAATGTAACTTGTTGCTTGCACAAGGTACTACTTTTACATTTGGTTTAATCTCACATTAATAAATTGTAACTAAAAATGTTGAACTGCATTCTAGGACAGAGATAAATTCTGACCTCTTAAAAAACATTAATCTAAACATGTCAAATAAGTGGTGAACTACATGACAATGTTGTGCATTTGCCAGAAACAAACAGATTAAAAGATCCCTAAACCTCCTTAAAAAATGTTCAGAACCTTGAAGAAAATCTTGATCCACAATGTGTGCTTATAAAACAGAGCCTACCCGTCTCCACAGAAATACATAACAGTTGTTAGCGCTGTTGATGTCCTTGCTGAATATCAGAGGTGGCATCATTTTCAAATTAACAATGTAGGAATAAAAGGTCTCAAGGGCTATCTCAAAAGCATAGCATTAAATGTGTTTGTGCATCTACTTGACCTCAGATTGTAACTTCTTCTGGGGATTTGGACCTTTGCAGCATGCATGGCTAGGTAGATCCATGCTGACTAATGTGCACTGAGGCACACACACGGCACACACATACCAACATGCCCTTTGACTCACTACATGGAAGTTTAATGTTCAGATGAGTGTGTGGTGATTCAAAGGGTTCAGCCTGTATGCATACAGGATGAGCTCTCTGATGTCATTTGCTATGTGCATCTACAACATTAACTTGCAGGATAAGGGTGGTACTGTTCATATAGCCTTCATTCCAAGCTTCCCTTGTAATTTCCTTGTTTGATTTTAACATCTATCTTATTAAATGTTTGTCACATTAGTTTTGGAATGAAACCTATAAATGCATGGCAAGTAATCATACATCTACTTGGACTTAATAGAGATGGACAAAGCCTCCCAGTAGGTTTCTGATAAGCGAAAATTAAGCTAGTTGGGCACTTCCTACCATCTTGACAGCATCACTCGTGCTGCCACTCCCAAAACATACAAAAATTAGAAAAGAGCTGAGCGGAAAGAGAGGCTGTGAGTGCGGAGGTGATTCACTGATGCCTATTAAACTTCAAGCTGCCTGTAGCTATAAGCTAACTGAGCTAATAAGCTAACAAATGTAGTTGGGCTAAAGCTGAGCCGCGCAGTTACAGTGTTTGTGCTTCACTCTGAATTCTAGCCGCAAATATATATATATATATATATATATATAACCCTTAAGATGAGTTTCAAGAATAAATAACATCTAAATGTAGAGATATAAAATAAAAATTCACCCTCACAGTGTCATGAAGACCTACTAAATCTAAATATTTCTGTGTACCAGGCTGTAAACATGTTTATTTCTGCTGTGGAGTTGGGCTCTTTAACATGGAGTCTATGCAGATTTGCTCCGTTTTGAAGCTTCTAGTGGACGAGGGGTGAACTGTAATTTTCAGCACTTCCACACAGACTTCACTTTTATCCAATGGAGGTTGCCATTTTGACTTCTCATGCTTTAGAAATATTACAAACTTCATATAACTCAATTATCGTAGCAGTTTTTGTAAAAATATAACTGAGTTACTGCATTATGTATTCTAGTGTTAATATTTCTGCAATTGTAATATATGGAAGCTTAGATTTTAATACTAATTTTTTTGTTGACATTAATACAATGTTACTGGCAACCTGAACAAGATGAACCTGCCTCTTCAGTTTTCCTGCAACCATTAAATGAACCAAGCAGTAAAATGGATGGATAGATGATAGGATGTTGTAAAAAAGAACATTTTATTTTAGTTTACTTAAGGCCATCTTACTTGTCACTTCTGAAATCAGAAGATAAATCATTCCTTTACCTAAACATTGTCCCAGCTTTGATGGTCTGTGCATATGCCAGAATTCTTATCCCAAGCTCTGACCCAAAAGTAACAGGAGAAGTCAATATACAGGAGAAAAAAGAAAACTCAACATGGTACCAGCTACCATCAAATAAATGTCAGTGTTTTTGCTCCGTACTACAGTAACAAAAAAGAAGTACATTAATCATTCAGATTGCAACATCAGATTGTTTGCTGCTATCTTCTCAGTTTACTTTATAAATATATACTAATACATACATTTTGTACATGAAAACATGAATTAAGTCAAGATCTTGGTACGAACCTTGCTTCAGTAAACACTTAGAAAAGCACTCAGAGCACAGATCTCTGCCAGGCTGCGCATTTCCACTCATATTATGAGGAATCCTTTTAAAAATTCCTGTGTCCACAATTCCTCCCAGATCACTCCCCAAGCCGAGCAGTTTTTGCATAAAGTTTCTAACAGATAAAAATAAATGTGGGCAAAACATTACGGTGACAGCCATTTTAATTTTTTGTGTTAAAATGAGCCTTGCAATGTGCATCTGTTGGGAGACAGATTATCTCAGGGTGTGCTTTGCATGTACTAGGTCAGGTCTTGAAACCCCCCCACTTGCCATTTTCCTACAGAAAGATAAATTTAAAAAGCAATAGGCAGTAAATGTGTTTTTAGGCTAATCAATATTTTAAAGTGAGGAAACCTCATAATCATCTTACAAAGATCAATGCAGCTTACTGTTGACAAAAAAATGCTAACAGACTTCAACACTGTAAAAACAACCATTTGTTCAGTGTTGTTCAGACTCTCAATGGACAGGCTAATCAAGCAATTACCGATTTGGGTTCAAGACCTCATGACAAGAATGCTGCTGTCATCTTCTTTATAAAGGACACTTCCAAATAGGTTGTGTTTGCTTGTTTACTGTTACCATGCATATGAAGGGCCCCAGTAGCACCTTCTTAGAAAAAAGATTTAAAACATCTGGCAAAAGACATCTGTCTTCAAATTATCTGTAGGGGAAGGAAATTTCAGACTGAAAGATCAAAATGTCAACAAAAGAAAGAACTCCATTAAAACTACAAATAGTAACGGCTCTGTATCCGCGAACAAAGCTGCAAATACATCTGTTTATTAAGTTAAAGTAACTATGTAGAAGCCACAAATGAAATGAAAAGCAGGTGCTCCAGAACAAACCTTCTTCTTAGCAGGACGCGCTTCATCTTTTCAAGCGAAAAAGGAAGTTCATCACTTTCGTAGGACTTTGATTAGAAGCCAAACCCTGATTGAGCTTGACTCTGGGCCAATACAGCTCCACTGGGCTCCATCTTCATTCCAAAGCCTCAGGCTTTATATAGCTGAGATTCATATTCTTTCTTATGTTTCCCTTTTTCACATCATCACATCGACCTATAACAACATTATCAATCCATCTTCTTTGTCTTTTCACCACAATGTTAAAGGTGTTGTGTTAGCGTGACTGTGGGTCCTCGAGCACGGCGCCAAACCCAACTGCAGCATTTCAGTCTAAAAACCACCACAGCATTCACTATGAAGAAAGTGCTACATAAACTGAAGATTCTGGGAGCACCTATTGGTGTGCAGGTTGAAAAATATACTGGATTAGTTGTTTCTGTGCAGTAAGGAATGACAGCAACATCTCCTGACTGCTTGAACATTTAACTAAACAAAAAGTACATCTAAGAAAACAAGATGCAAAAAAACGAGACAGACTTTAAAAGAGACGTGTTGCAGACATGTTTGTCAAACCAGCAGTTGCTTCACCATTTTTAAGACTTCTATTTATTAATAAATGACACCGATCATAACAGAGTATTAAAAGGTATCAGTTCTGATCTTCTGGTTGACAAATGTGTTGATTCCCTCTTAATCGTCTCAGAGTCATCACCTCGTTTTATTCCCCAAAGTGTTACGCAGTCAAACTAAACAGAGGACGTTCAGCTTTGCTATAAGATGTTTATTTAGCAGTAAAAAAAAAAACTACTGTCAAGCTCAAAGAATGAAAAATAGATTTACCACAATATGTACAGTATCATGACCTTCAGTAAACAATGCAAAGCTCTGAGGTACTATCTGAGAGATCAGTGCCTCAAGTCTTATTCTTTAATCATGAGAGGGTTTCTTTCCTTTCTTTTTTGCTTACACTCAAAACAGAAGAGTGCAAACAAATGTAATCAAGATTCAGTTTAAATCAGCAGCATACTTATATTATGTGTTCAAGGCCTCGTAGGAATCTCCCTTATTTCAGTCGTAATAGAAGATAGCCTTATTACAAAAGGAGCAAATAAACAAACAGTCCGATCTGTTCAGAATGGTAATTCTGTCTGTTGTGTATTTCTGTTTTCTATCCAGATCAAGATAATGTAAACCAAATGATGTCTTCTGTTTGCTGTGCTTGTGTTTAGTGTGGGTGTTACTGGAGGCAACACCTGGATTTCATACACACTTATGGTTCAAGTGCAGGCTGCAGTGTTGTTCTATTTCTCGAGTTTCAGGGTTCATTTAGGTGGTTATCTACTTAATCAAAAAGCTAAGCAAGCAAGTATAAACATGTAAAAAGTGTCCAAATGTTTCAATCGATAACGCTAGGACTTGTTGGAAATGTTAGTTTTTACTTTCAGTTCACCAGACATTTATCATGTTAAATCTGTATTATTAGCTTGTAAAAATCATGTAAAAATAGCAGAGGCATTCATAGTGAGGGGGAAAATAGGAGCCCAAACTGTGTAAGAACTCGCCCCATTTGCTTCATTTTACCGAGATTAATGATGAATGAGTTCATTCAAATAACACACCTATACTTTATTTAGTTATTTTTGTCCTGTGAACACACATGTTTCACATCCTGATCTTGGGGCAGACAGTAGAAGTTGCTTTAAAAAGCAGACTATGATTCATGTTGACACCAATATGCCTGTGACACACAAATGCAGGTCAAACGTTCAGGATGTCAGGATGTGACATTCTGCCGATGTCTGCAGAATCCTCATGGTAACTTTGCACGAAATACCATCTCATAACAAGTCCGAGTGTCACTATGTGGTTCTATTAAAACTTGATGGCGCATAGGCATACATCTTTAGTTGTTGCTGGATTGTGTAGCAGTGCAAACCAGACCATGTTAGTGTTGCAATTTGACAATACTGCCTATAAAACTGCAAAAAGGCTTCCTAAGCCACTAGTTTTATTCTATAAATGCATATGTGCAGCATGTGATCACTAACAATAAGCAGTGCACATGCTACATTTGGGAAATGTGAACAAACGGACATAAAAACACATTTTCTGGTAAAATTTGGATGTGAATTTGAGTTTAAGAACAAAACCAGCAGCTTGCACAATAAACACAAAAAGTTACTTTATGTGCAGGAAATGCTTTGTAAACAGCAAAGGCAACAAAGCAGAAAGAAACAGCCCACATATGGTGTGAACAATATCCTCCTTGTGCCTTTCACAAAAGTCTAAAGCAATGTTCACATACCACAAGGAGTACCACGTCATCTTTTCCAAATCACAAAAGCAGCAACAAAGCCATCCTAATATCACAACGCTGTGTTCACACACCATTTTCACAAATTATTACAAGCCTGTGGAATCAGAGGAGAGGTGGAATAAAACAGCATTGCTGTGGCATGTTGTCTGGGGTATAAAATGTTAGTCTGATATATCCCTCTGAAAATGTCCCCGGTCAGCCGTAAGCAGCACACAGTTTTATGCACAAGTACACAGTGTGGTCTCTGTGCTGATTGTTTTTGCTTTTACTGCATTTTAGCGGAAATTGCTTATTGGATTTTCCGTCTGGGACAAATCAAGTATTTTTTGTATCATTTCTTTGGTGTATCATTGTTGGATGAAGTTTGATCTGTTGTTCTGCCTTTTCACGAATCAAAATCATCAGTAACAAATGCGCATCAGTCCGAACTTTAAAAAAAAAACACACACCAAAGGGTGTTAATGCCGGGGCCAAATTACATCAATATTCTTTTTCTTTTATTTATGTTTTTCCCTAAATTCTGTTTTCAGTCTTAAACCCTGAATTCTGTTTATTTGGTGACCAGATGCTCTGTGTTTCAGGGAATGTATCTGGTTATGTGTACAGAACCTCCAAAGTGTATTATGGAAATATTTCTTATTTATCTCTTAATTTAAAGAATGTTTTACCTTCTCCTCCCCCATTTCTAAACCGCAGTCTCTTTGACAATGATTGATATTCTTTATCCATTTTCTTTCTTTATTTCCCCATTGATTTGCCTGTCCGTCCTGGGAGAGGATCTCTCCTTCAATGTGGGCTCCATGAGGTTTCTTCATTTTTTATCCCCACAACTGGGTTTTTTAAGGAGTTTTTCCTAAAAAGGACAGAATGTCTGCTTAGTTTGGTGTAGTTAATACTGTGTTTATTGTGTATTATGTCTGTTGTTGTGTGATTAACTGTGTGTGAAGCACTTTGAGACAACTTTGTTGTGATACTGGGCTATATAAATAATATTGAATTGAATTGAAATTGAATATACTGCAGGGCAGCCTCCAGGTGCAGCTCAAACACACGATGGAAGCTGCTCTAATTTCATTTTGATTCTTCCCTCTTAACCCATGCTGAACTTTGAGGGGGGGGAGGTAAATCAGTGATGATGACGTCAGGCTGCAGCTGTCAAAATGCATTTATCTTTAGGCTTATTTATCTTGTTCATTTGGCTCAAGAACCTTTAAAACGCTTAAACTGCTTGGGATGAATGATCACATCCACATCTGAAAAAAACTCCATGATGTTGCACAATTTGAATCCGCCTTAAACTGTCAAAATCCACAAAGCAGAAATAAAAGGAACCCTTGTTTAATGCAAATTAAGTGATGTAAGTCTGCTTCCTCTTGGCATGTTGACAACCGCCTGACCTTAGAAATGTCTGTGACAATGAGATCTGTAACTGTGGCTGTATAATATCCATTTTTATATATGTTTTTGCCATTAAACTGCACAAATGTTTTAAGATAAATTCAGAAATGGTTGAGATGATTGAATTCCAGTAAGCTGCCTGTGGTTGGCTTGACCAGACAGTCTCCAGGATGCTGGGTGAGAAATATTGAGGGTATTTTCTGCCAGTACCAGCAGTTCATCCTGAATGGTGTGTTAGAGCCTTTTTCCCAAAAGACAAAAAAAAAGATGGTGTTGCTTTCTTAACATCAATAATATGCTCCCAAATAACAGTCTGCACCTTCTCACCTTCACTGTGCTCTGCTGAAGTATTCTGAATGGACAAGCATTAGAAGTCCAAGTGCATAGAAACTATTTGAGTTGGTAAAAAGTGGAGCAGCAAACCAAGTGGAGCAGATGAAGAGGGTTAGACTGAGTGTTTGTGTTGAAAAATTAGAGAGTAAAGGAGCAACACAATGGAAAAAAGAAGAAAAAAAAGGTATTTTCTCAGGAGAATGCAGTTTGCATCTATGGGTGAATACATAAAGTTGGTTGAGCGTGAGAAAAAGGCTTGCAGTGAATGCAGCACACACTGGGAAGCTGAGACACACCTCGGGGCTCTCTAAAAGCTCAGAAATCAACGAAGGGTGGATAATCTATACACCAAAACTATTGTGGGAAAAGTGCCTTTGCTCTCTTTGTATTAAAGTGATAGAACAGACACTTCTCTGGGGTCCATTTATGGGAGGAAAATGGACTATAGGTGGGCCACAGAAAACTAAACTAAACATTATACTGTCCGCAGTTTATAGCTGGGTTAGTGTAAACAAATAAAGAACACAAGAGAAAACAAAGTATGAAAGCATTTCTGCTCACATTGCATGCAATGCAATGCACAGAGCATCCATATATGCATACAGGATAAAAACACAGATACACAGTGATAAGCCTAGCACTGAAAGTCATTACATAAATCAAAATGCATCATTACAACAGAAATACAAAGACCCTCAACTGCACAAATATGCTAAAAGGCAGAAAGGGTTTATTGATCTCATTCATTTCAGTGTGTTGAGTTGCTATGAAACACCTGCCCCAGACACAGGCGCAGCTGTTCGTCTTGGCCGCTGCATCACAATCTTGTAACCCGCAGTGACCGCAATTCATCATCAAAGTTACATACATTTAAAAAAAAAAGCATATATATATATATATATATATATATATATATAAACACACATAATCTGCACTGCAGACCCACTGCCCAAGACTTTTAGTGAACACGTGTTCTTTGAGGGTCATACTTTGGTTTCCTGACTTTGATCTAGTAATTCACACACATGTATGCAGAATTGGTCATGCACACACACACACTGCGTGGACTAAAACACATTACGTATGAACATGAACTTGCACAAGCTTGCATTCATATCACACAGGCGACTCATCCATCTTTGATCATGCACATAAGAAGTCCAATGGCTCAGCGCTAAGGCGGTGCTGAATGACAATGAAGGGGCGTTTCCTCATGTCGTGCTCCAGCGGGAGACCAAAGAAACCCAACACAGATAAATTACACATGTGCACAGTGACTCACACACACATGAGAATAAGAACCACAAGCTCATTTGTCTGGACGACACATACTAACTAGGCATTTAATGTCAAATTTATGGACACACACATCCTTGTGGACAGGCTGTCTAGACAATACTAATTTGGTGCACTTTCGTTTCAAGCGATGGACAGCAGCCATTAGTCCATATGGGGGCGGGGTCTCCATGTTGAATGGATGTGTGTGTGCTGCTGCATGATTGTGGGATTTATTGTATGTTACATTTGCTCTTTTGGAGATAAATTGCTTTTTTTTCTGTGCTTTGTTATTTTGTCTCTCCTCCCACTTCCTACAAAATTGACCATTTACATGTTTTTTAATGTTAGTATAAAAATAATGCATATTCCCATTTTTATACTTTTAGCCTTTGAGCTTTACATGTGTAGATAGTGCGGTACTGTTTAGCCATAGTTTGTAGTTTTGCTTTGTGTTTACTTCGTCTTCACTTCCCCTGCCTTTTTCATTTTTCTATTCCCATCTTTCGTGCTCTTCTCCTTCTCAATTTATGTGTAGATTGAGGTATTACTATACTAATACTACGGTTTTTAAACAAAGCTGAAAATGTACAAATATACCACTTCCCATACAGAGTGGCAACTTTAGTCATTTGGCATATCCAGGTCATTTTATTGAGGTGACCGATCAATACATGCCTGAAAATGCAATGTAAGCAGGATCACTGCTAACTCTAATTGGTGTGTGAACTCTGGGGTTTAACACAACTTCAGACCTTTTGCAATGTCAAAAACAAAACATCTCAGATTTTGAAGCATGGCAGGAACTGAAACAGAGTTACAGGTGCGATTCACTCTGCTCTTCACAGCAATACGTAGATTCTGTGATTTTCATCATTCTTTGCCAGATAATCAAATTTCCAAACATCTTAATTTCCAGTTTGACTCACTTCGATTTTCCTCTTTCCAATGAACGTTCTGATTTTTGGATTCATGTTTTATTCACTCACTGGTAACAACCTTCATTTTCCTGTATTTAATTATTTAGTTTTCCTACCTTTCTGCTGCTAAATTAGGTTCTTTAATTGATAATGAAGACAATACTAAAATTGATACTATAATAAAAATATTGGTGAAAAAAGCTTAAATTGAGTTATTACATTTATGCTTTAATTAGTTTTTTTTGCTGTTTTGCAGATAAGAATGGCCCCTAAATGTTCTGCATACATGTTTTTTGTGAATCTTAATAAAGGGAATACTTGTTTTTGTCTGACAGCTGTAGGATAGTACAGTTTAGTATAGTTTTTCTACAGCGTCTGCAAACAGATATTTTGTCTTGACTCTCAGTGCAAGACATCCATTACACATTTATTGCCTTTACTTCCAGGAACTGCACATCTATATTCTACTGATGACAGCCCAGGGATTTATTATCAGCATGACCCTCTCAGATCAAATGTTCAATATGCTCCTCACTTCAAGTTTTTTCCCCAACAGGATTTACAGAAAAGAGGAGAATCTGCTCTTAATTTGTGGCAGCCTGAATTCTTTCTTAATTTGGTCATGATGCATGAAGTTAAAGTTCTTCCGCATCCTCCCTGCTCGTGCCCTGCATGCCTGATAAGTTAATGCCGTAAAACAGCTCAAACCAAACACCTCAAAAAAATCAAGGGCATTGCAACAAGGGGGCTTTGAACTCGGCTAAGCTAAATCTCCCTGAAGACACTGATTTGTCCACAAATGTGATGTTTGAACTACACACCTCTTCAATGTGGTGTTTCATTACACAATATAATCTTACAACTAACTTCATTAACTTCCTGAAAAGCAAATTTAGTTTGGCTTTAGCTTTATATTCAGATTTCTGGTGCTTCCTTTAATATTGTTAATCTGTTTTTAAAGTCATAGAAAATAATCTCTAGAAAAAACTCATTGTTACTTCAATAGACAAATGTTTTTATGAGCCTTGTTTGTTACCATGTTGTGTAAAATAAATAAAAATAAAATGGTTGAATCATTTTTAACATGATTAATGGAACAGATCACAAAGCCAAAATAAATAGTGTTCAAACTGATATATTTCAATGTTATATTGTTTGTCTGTTAGCAACATAACTCAAAAAGTTATTGATGGATTTTGATTACATTTTCTAGATATGTTGGGAGTGTCACTGGGAATAAATGATTAACTTTTGGTGGAAATCCGGAAACAATCCTGGATTCTGGATCACTTTGAAATTTCAGTAACATTATGATGCTGCTTGGTGGAGGTCTGTGCTCTCAGAGTGCTTTTCTAGTTTTCTAAATGTATACTCATTTTGACTTTGATGCCTGCAAGATGTTCTAAAACAGCTTAGATCGGGGCATGTTTACCTGTGTTACATCACATTAAGACAACACTCAATAAGTGTTCAGGAACTCAGGACACTGATTGTTGAAGTTTTGTAGGTAGATTTATGTTCCATTCTTGCTGGATATACATATTTAATTGCTCATATTTTGTGCATCATAATGCAGCACACATTTTCAAATGGAGACTGGTGTGAACTGCAGGCAGGCCAGTCTGGTGACTGACTGTTTTACTACAAAGCTACGCTGTTGTAATGCGCAGAATCAGAGGGGAACCCTCAGCGCCTTCTACGCCTTCAGAGAAGGCCTTAAAAATGAACAGGATTAATTCTCTCATTTATAGTTATTTAATTTCATATATATGTATGATTTCATCAATTTATCTAAAATTTTAACAAGATAATACGTTTAATATACATTTCACTCTAATCTGCGTTAGGCCTACAAGGTTAAGATGATTGTCAGGATGTTATCCAATCACAATCGCCCATTAATATTAAGACCCGGTTAGGACTTCATGCATCCCTGGTGCAGGCAAAAGTGTGTATTCTGGTTTGGAGAGTGATGGGCAAATTGACCAATCACCGTTTGACTTAGTGTGGGCGGGACAAAAAAAATGGAGCCCTGGGCCTTCTCGAAGTCCGAACGACGTCATCGTCCTCTGAGCAGAGCGGTAAGAGAGTGGATAGAGCAGATGGCGGCGAACGAGAGTTGCGTCGTGGCTAGCTTGCTACAAATGCCTTTTACTAGGAGGCCTTTTGCTGAAAAGCAACAAATAATCCAAAAAGGATGACGGACAACAGATTTTTTTTTGGTGCTGATGGCTGAGGTGAAGGCCCAGCTGTGGAGCTCACAGTTCACCACGGCGCAGAATGTGGCTTGGTATTGTTTTGCTGAAATAAACATGGACGTCCCTGAAAAAACAAAAGTGACTTGAATGCAGCACACATTTCAGCAGTAATGATGCCCTCACATATGTGCAACACATTTCATGTGCACTAACACGCACTTATACTATCACAAATGCTGTTTATTGTGCTTTAGTCTGATGATCCAGAGTAGTCCAGACGACATGATTTCCAAAAAACAATCTGAAATATGGAGTCATCAGCCCACAGCATGCTTTTCCACTTTGCCCCAGTACATCTAAGATCAGGCCCAGTCGGCAATGTTTCTGGGTGTTGTTGATAATATGGCTTTGCATGGCATGGTTTTAATTTGTACTTGTAGACATAGCAACAAACTGAGTTACAGAGTTAACTAAAAGAGTTTTCTCAAGTGTTCCTGATCCCACATGGCGATATCCTTTTTAATACAGAGCCACCTGAGAGATCAACTCACAGCCTGCTAGGTGTTAAAAAGTGATAATGAACACATGCAAAAGAAGTTCTGGTCAAATAACCTGATCTAAATTACTGCACTGACTCAGTTGGTAACCGTAACAGAAACACATGACCACCCTTACAAGTTTTTTCCTTACGCAAATGCTTTGGGAGTTACGGTACTGAAACTCCCGTTGCAAATATGTCTTCTGAATCTTGCCGGTGATTGGATGATGCAGGAGTTCAAGAGTTATATGATCATAAAAAGTGCTGTCGATGGCAACAGGTCAGTTTTCAGAGCTGCGGCCAACCGAGCTGCGGGTTCTGTGCCCAGAGCCACAGTCCAAAGCCACAACCTTGGTTGTGGACTTTGACTCTTTGAAACAAAAATTTGCATCACCCTCCGGACACACACAAGCTGTAAGATGTGCACTTATCTGAAATTATACCTTATATCACTTAAACAGTCATCTCACTTCCCTCCGCTGATTAGGCCTAATAAAACAGCTGCAGGTTCTGTGGGCAGAGCGAGTTACCTTGGCGATGCCTCACAGCATCATAACAAATAGTACATCCATTATCATCGTACACTATTTTCTGATATTGGACACCTCATCAGGCATTATACCTTACTTATGACATCCACCTGTTTCTAAATACCTTGTTCACCTGTTGAATGTTAACACTTTTTATAATATAATCCCTCAACTTTCCCCGTGTTTTGTTGCCAGTCTTTTCCCTGATTTTTGGAACATGTTGCAGGTATCAAACTTAAAATAAGTGAATATTTTCATAAAAACAACACACTTCATCAACTTAAACATGCATAACACAACTTCCCAACTTGATTGGAATGGTGGTTGTGTACCAGAGAAATCAATACAATGTAAAATGAACAATTTATAGGAAGTCATGCTGATAACAAATTTACCTACTTGAAGGCAAACTGGTCTGTCTGGTCTGAGCATAGCATGTTCTACAATACTGTGATGTTATATGCCTTGAATCCTGACCTTTGAAAACAACGTGAGCATGTTTTATGCCCACATTCCTTTCTCCATAGGTCAACTTTCTATATCAAGATGCACACGGCTTTGTCTTCTTTCACTCAGCATGACTTGAGTCAGATGGACAGTGCACAGTCACCCAAACTAACTGATTCCTATTATATTCTAACTCAGATATTTGTCATCAGAATTTGAACAGGTATGTGTGTGTAACCGTCCTAAAAACAGTGGGACATATGAAAGATCAGCAACAGTGGACATTAGAAGGGTTGTTCTTAATTATTTTATTACTCAACTCTGGCTCTGCCACAGTTTAGACATTTAATTACAGCCCTCTGACCCTGGTTCAAATTAATTTAGCCATCTACCCTATACAAACCAGCAACTTAATGGAATATTTTTCAGTCCAGCACTCATTATGAGGTCCAGTTGTCACTGATTACCATCTTAACAGGGCATTTCAACAGGCAGAAGCTGCACTCTACACATACACCTCAGATAAACACCACTCACCACCTAAATATGTCCCCAGAAATACTGTAAAGATGACATAGCTTTAAGTTCCTGTGCAGAACTTAAAATAACACCCTCCTAAATAGTCCTCTGACATGGTTAAAGAGGCTGTTAAAGTGGCAAAATCATTTGCAGACAAAGGATTTCATGTTTGATTAAAGCATAGTTTGCAGATTGTTTTTAAGTCTTTAGTTTTAAAATTTTACATCCCAATGAATGTATCTAAGAAAGTTTAATATATCTCCCCAGCAGCTTAAGACCAAGCGGGTTTCTAAAGATTAAATGCAAGGATGCAACAAAAATAAGAAAAAAAAAAGTTACAAAAATAAAGGGTTATTTGTCTTTGTCAAGATTAAACAAGGTCATGGTTGTAATCATGGTACTGGGTGCATTGACAATCAGTGTGCCTGTCCCAACACACTGCAGAATATTCGACAGTTATGGAGGAGGTCACTTTCAGCAGCTAGAAAGTGATCTCTGGCCTCTGCTAGCCAGTGAAAAATGGCAGAGCGTTCTGCTATTCCACCTCCTGAAAGGAGATATGCTTTGAAAAGTCATGCGAAAGAGAAAATACAACCCAAAAAGCTGCCATGAAGAAAACGTAAACAATAAAAGCTAGCATAAATAAGATGTTAGCACTGCTTGAGGTGGCATAATGTATTATAATTCATGTAAAATAGCTGCAGCTGCATCGGAAAGATGCAGGATGGGGACAGAGGCAGGGTCGAATATGTGTGAACGCAAAAACCACAAAAGATTATGTATATGAACTGCGAAGGTTTGAAGTGTGAATGTGCATTGGGTCACTTAGGCTGGATTTTTAAAAGGAGGAAATCAGCATTTCAGGATATTTTTAAATACACAAATGAGCTTGTTCAGACAGTCGTGATGGGGCAGAAATGTGAAGTATGAGTAGAACAGGCAAAGTAAAAAATACAGTGACACTTATGTTGTAAAAGGTCACACATGGCAATTTGTGAGAACTGTGGCGCTGCATCAAGCTCCTGCAGAGTTCAATCAAAAGTTTTATTTTTTTGCTCAAGGGAAACGGTCATCTACAAAAGCTACTAATTAATTCATTCTGACATCTCATTTTACATCGTAGATACTGTCGAGCTACACTTGTTAGAGATGTCATCTTTGATGTGCCGCATTCAAACTGCGGTCCCCAGTGGTGAATGTAGAAGGACAACGTCCCACAGCATTGTCTTGGGCATAAAAGAAAAAACAGGAGAAAAAAAGCAAGAACATATTCCCACAGGAGAGATGACAAATAGCCGCTGATTACACGATGAAAAGGCATGAACACAGGTAAAGAGCAGAGGTGATTAAAAAGAAAGAAACAGCATGCCCTCAAACAAGCTGTCAGAAATATTCAGGCATTAAGCAAGTAGCAGAGGCAGCATGAAAACGGAATACATCTGACAACCATTTCCAGCAACAGCGTGAGCCTGAAGAGCTGACAAAGCAGCCGATGGCATTGTGTGTGTCCACATGTGTGCTTGTAGTCAGGAAAACCCTGCGTGCGTCCAGGATCCGGACTCAGGAGAACTCCTGACAGAAAAGACGGATGATTGAGAGACAGAGTGGGAGTGGTAAGACCAACAGGTAATGAGATGTTGCGCTGACAGGGACATACACAAAACCCGGAAGACAGTGAAGGCAAAAGGAGCATCACAAAAAGTCAAGCTGTCCCTCAAACAGCGGACCCATGCTACACTTTCAGCCAGGTGTCATAGGATTGTGAAATGTGTGAAAACAAATAGCAGTCTGTCACAGAGGCAAACTGCCATCCACACAGGCTGGATAAAGGTCAGAAAATGATCCGTCATTGGCATAATTGCATCTGCTGAATGTTGTATATCGGTGGCCTGGCGATTCTCAGATTGCTTTTCACACTTCATTCCTCCTATGATAGAAAGGCAATCCTGACGACACAAAAGTTCATCGCAGCAGCTCGTCGTGGAAATGGGAAGTAGGAAGAGGGAGAGATGAACTTCAAATAAATGCAAGGTGCCTTGAAGTGGACATGTGAATTTCATGATCTAATCCATTTTTCTTCATTCTAGCAATACAAAAATCTATTTTTGTGGTTAAAACAAGAGCTGTACATTTCAGCAGGGGTTAAAAACAATACCGGTTCTACATCTGGATGATATGGCCCAGTTGGTCATCTTTCATGCAAACTGTCATTCTATACTGTTTGAGTAATCTCACTGCAAACTACCAAATCACATCAAACACTTAGTCCCATAATTTCACCATGTGGTCAAAATTTAGAGCAAATTTTTGCTTCCTCATATCTATTAGAGGGCAGGAGACAGGTATTAAATAGGGTACAACATGGTTTTGATTATAAATTGATGCAAAAATGTCTCAGAAACTATATTTATCAAATATGAACTTATAGTGTTAAGCTAATGAGTGTCAGCTTCATTCGCCTATGGACCAATATATCCGCCACTTGGACCAATCACTTAACTAGACATTCTTCATCAATACTTCATTCAAATGTAATTGTATTATAATTCATTATTATAAAAAATCTAATCAAAAGTTATTCATAATATGCTCTCTTTAGGACTACATGGGTTTTATAAACATCGGCGCATGTTCACTAGGAGCTTCAGAGGCCTGTAGTTAGTCACTGGTTTCTTACAGCTTTTAACCAGCAGTTTACATCCACATTGTTATTACATCAGCTCTTCTATCTGTACCAGCCCGCTGCCATGATGTGAACAATTCTTCCCTCTTCACCTCATCCGTAGGATGGACTTTCCCCTTCTTGACATTCTCCATTTACTTTGCTGTGACAATGATTGTTGTCATGGTCACCATCCTCATCACTTGCTGTAATCTTTTCCATTACCCACTTCCATTGTAAAGATTCACAATAGAACTCTGGCTGTTGTTCTACCCTCCCAGCTGTTTTGTTCACTCTCTAATCCACATTTTGACTTCCTCCGTGTGACTCCATTGATATATTAGAACAGAGGCGGTCCTGATGAGGAGTGAAGCTACCCATAGGAGCAAAAGATGTAACCTCCAGGATCTCAGTGTTAAAAGCCTAATACAAATCACACTTTAATGAGGAAAATCCAACACAAGTTAAATGTAATTAACAAAAGGAGAAACAAAATATTCCCTCAATACATATCCCTAAAGAGCATGTTTCTTCAATAACGTTACAACTAATAAATAATTATCATAAATGATGAAAAACCTGCATAATGCACATTGTCCACCTGCAGTGAAACAAGAGATGTAATTAACACAACACAGCAGACCGTCTGTTTAAATAACAAAGGAATGATTCATCTCAGAGCAACTCAACACAGACTTGCTTTGTTAGCCATAAAAAGATGTAAATATCCGCTAATCTTGCATCATTATCACATATGATATTCAACAAAATATACAGAGCTTCTCATTAGTTCTAGTTTTCATCTTTGATTATTACTATAAATAACAAAAAGCCCTAAATTTAATTGTAATTTTATCTGGATGCAAGTATTATGTTCTCAAGATAGAAAAAATAATGACTATTTTGCAGCTGGCTGAAATAAAATAATAGGACTTTTTTGTGCTTGTGTATCGTGTCTATGGTAACAGAGCTGAGGCTGCCCCATGACAGACCTGGTCTCAGCGCAGTTCACGTGATATTACGTAAAAGAGTTGTAGACAGAGAGAAAGTCCACATCTGTAAATGCATTTCAGCAGATGAAAGGAGGATGTCAGAAGCTGATGTGGTGCTATTTCTTCTGTGACTCAGATTAAGCACTGATGCCCATCCGAAGCAGCACATCCATCACTGCAGCGATACTTTGAGTGGCCATTTCTCAGCTCAGGCGGAAATTAACAGCATCGGTGCCCTGTGTGTGCATAAAACCTGCACACTTTTAAACACACACATGCAAACACATGTTGCCCAGTCGTGGTCGTATGACAAGCAGGTAGTCTGGATATGTAGTCTTTTATTTTGCTCTTCAGCAAATCAAAGGGTATACCTCTTAGAAGTGGCTCACATACAATTAGTTAGTGCACTCCTTCATTCATCATCAGTGTCAATGTGTCATCATTTTAAATGGCCGATGATGCTTTAAAAAAATGTTTTGTACCGACTTGATAAGAGAAATAAAAACAGGGAAGGTACTGCTTAATATCAGTGCTGAACTTAAAACGATGAGAGTTTTAGTTGGATCAGAATTTGTTAACACCATTAAAGAAAAACGAGACAAATTTGTTTGGGGAAAAAAAGTAGATCCCTAAACTGTCCTTACCAAACTCAACCCATCTGTGATTCCATGTGTAAAACAACCAAAAAAGCCTGAACACAGAGCTCTCCACCACAGCAGAGGAACAGGCCGTTTTATTTATTTTATTAAATATAGAAATAAAATGATGTTATACTCATGAAAAAACTAATTCAGCATTTGCAGTCAGTCATGAAAGAGACTCTTCAAATCCATTAAGATGAATTTGTTTGCAGCACTGCATGCAAAGAGAAGCCTGGCCCCTAGGGGTCTCTATTGAAATGTTAAGTCACTTACAGCTGTTAGGAATCAAAACAACAAATTCTCATTTCTACCAGATGACTGGTTAGCTTCAGTTCAGTAATAATCTGTAGTGGGGGTGTTGGTAATAAATTCCCTCATCCACACAGAGCATACATGTCACACACAGCCGAGGATAAATCAGTGTAAAATTATCCGTGTGGTTCTAACCACATGGGATAAATACCCAATAAAGGACATTTTGGAGTCTGGATAAGCATAAATCCAACCAATTTGAGGCCTAATTAAGTAGGACTTACATAGCACCCGGGGACAGTCTGTTATGAGGGACAGAAAAATGACCGGAGGCATTAACGTCTGTGCTCTCTCAGGAGAGCACTAGATCCAATAAGGAAGGAAATAAGAGAGGGGTGACTGTGGCTTACTTTACAATGACAGCACGTCATCGTAATAGACCACCACATTTTCTCCAGAACAAAGGCAGGTATTTCAGAATACAGAAATAAACAATGCAAAATGCAGATAAGTGCAGGAATAAAGCTGCTTTGAGTGATTTTGCGACCATGCTGTGACCTATTCCTGGGCCACCTTAAACAGTAGCTGACCTGACGGAGGGTGAAATTGTGATTTCCTCCCCATGAAACAAGTTCTTTTGAATGGACATTATGTTAAACTGAATTTAATACCTGCCCCTCACACACACAGATCACAGCGTGTTGCTTCCACTATAAAAAAACAGGCAAAGGCTGCACATAAACCCCGTTGATAAGCTCCGTCTAGTAATGATAAAAGGGTTGAGGTGAAAATGTGGCTGCTTCTGTATGTATTAAGATATACACAAGACACGTCATACCACAAAACAAATTAGTCTCTGTCAAAATCCCTTCAGATCCCCCCTTGTGCTTTTCCACATTTCACAGGCAGAGCCGGAAAAAAAATGAAAGCTTCATGTGATAGAGGGACAGAGAGCCATATCAGGAGGTCATCTGTGCTTCAAAAGGGAGATATATTAAATTCATTCATCTCAGTCAGTGGGAGTGCCAGTACTGTGGCTCCTATGTGATGAGGGATAGAGAGATCTACCTCTCTCATTCGTCCAGCTTGGCGCACCACCTTCAGAGGCATTGTCTGGGAAAATATCCCCGGTAACAGAGCCAATGATTAAATGAAGACAGAGAGGTTAGTGTGTGTACATGACTATTTGCTTACGTGTTTTGCATAGAAGCAGGTACAAACAACGCGGTAAATAGCCGGTACTGGAATGTGGTGGAGCCGAAACAGGAAGAGAGACGTGATAAGAGAAGGTTGGAAATGAGAGAGACAGTGATAAAGAGAATGCAGGTAGAGGGAGGAACACAAAGGGAAGGAGAGGAAGTATGACAGACTGCGGCTAAACTTACATTTATCATGTGTCATGCCACCCTCATACAACATGTACGCTCGCGTACACGACAGATATAGCATCTCGCACACATGCTACCACACGCTCAAAGCAAAAATTGGGATTTATGAGGAGAGGGAGTTGTTCAAAGTGGGAAAGGGTCACAGAGCAAACTGCAGAGTTTTTAAATACTCCAGGAGGTAATTCATGAAAAATGGTCTTGTTTCTTTAATTCATGGCACTGAAACAATTGTGCTCCATCTGGGTGAGTATTTCCACTGGCCCAGCAGAAGTGCACAGTCAATAAAGAGCATTTAAATAAACTAGGATGACTATACCTTACCTTTTCTTTTTTTTTTTTTTTAAATTACGTCGGTGGTCACACATCCCATCCTAGAGGCAACACTAATGCAGAAAATAATGCATTTTAGCAGGGACTAAATGGTGTATGCAATAATCATTCAGATACTAACGTTACTATGTGACCCCAGAACATTTCTGGTTTAAGTCTCATTGAAAAAGTATCTGATCACCTGATAAAATATGAAATATCATGATATTATGACCTAACATGACTTCTTGTGCTCAGTGTGTTACCAATCTTCATTAATCCCCTTGTGTTTGAAAATGGTCACTGCCTGGTTAAAAAAAAAAAGAAAAAAAAGCCAAACCAATGCCAGTCTTCATGAAAATAGGCAAAAATTATGCTGTTTTTCAGTCAAGACAGAGTCTGAAAGAAAATTTCAGGGTTGACTGCAGGAATAAATATCCCGGTATAAAGAGGAAGCCCAGCTTTATCATGCCCAGACCAACAGAGTCTGACCTTAATGGTAAATAGTGTGTTTTATAAACAAACCACATTTGCATACTTGCACACGCATTCATAATGCACCACCAGACAAAGTGCAGTTTAATGTCTAGCCCAAAGGCACTTCAGCATGCTAAGTATGGAGGCCAGGGATCAAAGTGCTCAAATCTGATTGGTCAATTATCAGTTTATCTCCTGAGCCATGGCCTAAATAAGACCCCTGATCTTTATTTAAACCAAACAAACCTCGTGTGGTTTGTCACAACATGAAACTCACCGATAGGAGAACTGAATAACATTCATTACGTCTCTCCAGTAACACCTGTCCATGGACAGAATCACGCAGCAGGTTAACATGTTGGAAGAAAAGAAAGACCGACTCTTAGACAATAACAAAAACTGGTAAATAGAGGATAATATCAGCAAATTTCTAAAGGAGACTCTATTGAAGGCTGTTTTTAGTATGCCGTAAGGACAATTTTAATAAAGCTGCACAAGTGAGGACATCCAGTGAAACCATCATGGCAGAGCAGTACTCGCAGAATGTAGAAAGTTAGGTTTTGTACTCCAGACCAACAGCAGCAAAAATACACCGTAGCAGTCTGTAAAAGAAAAAAAAAATCTAAAAATCTTCAAGTGATATTTAAAGGAAACACTTAGGAGCAGTTAAGTGTCTCCCCTGCAGTTAAGTGAAGTCACTGAGCTCAGAGCCGATAAGCAGGAAGTAATGCATTGGTCAGCTCTCACATCTCATTTTCTTTTCCCCTTTGACACCGAGTATCAGCGTTGCATCAGTTGTATGCAGCCATAACATAAGCCAGGAAGAATTCACAATATAGGATCCCATGTTGATTTAAGTGGCAAAAATTCTCCCTTCATTTTAAACCATGGGTAACATGTAAACTCAGTGATTTTACAAATTGACTGCCATCTAAATCTAATCAAAACATTGATTTTAGCATCTCAACAAACCACATAAACAGAGTTGTACATGCTGACATTTTTCAGCTGTGAAAATTGCCCAAATTGAGCACATGAAACAAAGAAATAGCCGTATCAGATGAAGCCAGTGTGATGGTTAATGTTCTGGAGTCATGAAAATGTCCAACTCGACATTGTTAGGGATCACATGCATGTCTTCGTGGCAACAATAGGTCAACGTTACAAGGATTTTTTTTTTAACAGATGCCACCCTGTAATTTAGAAAACCTAATGGCTCCATTGCTGAATTTTTGGTGCCTAATATCACAAGACAATTTTATGAGTCTTTCATCCATGCAAAAAGTAGATATGAAGAAATTAAGACAAATGAAAGAGAGTAAAACAAAAACTAAATAAAGGAGCAAATTAATAAGACTCAATGGGGGTGATTATTTGCAGACCATAACCTGGACCGAGTGGAAATTATCTAAAATCACTCCTGATTATCTTTTTATCCTTTTAATTTAGAGAAAAACATATCAGTGTTTATTTTACCAATCATGTTCAACATTAGTATGATGATTACACAGTAGGCTTCATAACTGCTTCGTCAAACCTCATGATAAAAGGCATCGGCGAGTTAAAATGTCAGTTCTTTAAATGGGGATTTGTGCATCAGGAACCTTTACTTAACTGCAATTACAGCCTGTATGTGTCCCAGAATCCCTATATCGCACTTAATACTGTGTGGGAGTAACCACTTTAACACCACAGAAACAGGAAAAATGATGTGTATGAGTTTGAGATGTGATTTAAAAGCAGGGAGGTGAGAAGAACACAAATGCTACAAGCCTGGATAAGGCGATGCTGGTGACAGTTTGTCAGCAGACTTCTTTTTATGACCATTCTGAAGCTCGATTTGCCACAGAAAAGCTTGCATTACCTGGATTACACATGATTCATAAATGCGGAAAACCACGGGGGACTAATAATTTGGTTTAGTGCCTGTCCATGTGCTGACATTGCATCTTGTATTTGACCAGTTCCACTGGACTATGCTTTTCAGATCTGTACAGGTTCACCAGTGTCAGACTTAGAAAGGTAGATTTTCACATAAAAGTCCACTTTGGCTTACTCGTACCACATTCTGTGATGCCTTCTTCTATCAACTGCTACCTGCTGGCTCACTCACAATTTCATACTCCCTCCATCCCTTTCTTTTCCCTCACCACTGTTTCACTGCATTCCCCCCCTTTCCTATTTGTCAACAGCTTGCTGTGTTGTCTTGATTTATTCGTTTTAGCATGTACTCACAACATACGACAAAAAGGTAAAAAGGTGAAAGATGCGAGGAGGACTGAAAACAATGCAATGTAAGCACACGTGCCCTCCTGCTCAGAGCCGCTGGGATCTGCCATAGTTGCACATTTTTACCCTTGGTGACTTTCTCCTTCTTCCTCATTTCATCCTCCCTCCCTTTTGTTTTCTCTCCTTGCCCTGTGACTGAACCCAGTGTGTGGACTGACTGTGATATTGGCTGTGTGGGTGACCGCCTCGCTGGTGTGATATCTGAAGGGGAGAAAAACAGATCAGCGTCTCTTTACTTAACACCCTCCCTCCTTTCCCAGCTGCTGATGAAGGAAGGGCTGACTGGAGATAGCAGGGAATGTTATTCATTTATTTTTCAAAAGGTGGCTATATCTTTCACAGAGAGGCTCCGAGTTCAAGGTCTCTTCAAAATCATGTAAAGAAAAAAATGCCCAAGGAAATAAATCTGATTTGAAATGTTTGGAAGTTATAACTTTTCCCCTCTTTCAAATGCATATATCTCTGCTATATATATATATATCTTCCAAAATAACTGGGTTAGGCTCAAGCCCCTCCTGTGACCCTGCATTGGATTAGGCTGAATATCTACCATATCAAAGAATGCTTATTGTACTGTGAGCCAGAGATGCATTACACCATCAGCAGGGTTCAACAACTTTAATGATTATACCCTACTTACTTTAAAGGTGAGCAGCCTTACAGAGTCACGCAAAATTAAAGTAAAAAAAAAAAAGAAAAAAAATCAAATTAAGGGAGTAGATCCACTCGAAAAGCCCCCTTACAGTCGCCCTCATCCTCCCTAACCCAGCCCTAGCCATCTATCAGGAACTAAGCGCTGTCTTTAATTGGTCGGATGAGGTCGATTGCCAGTGCAGACAGCGAGTGGTCCGGAGGAGTATTGGAGTCTGGAATGTGTGTGTGTGTGTGTGTATTAGCCAATGAAAACACCAGGAACCCTTCAGACTCCCTCTTAGGGCAATCATAGTAATGAAGTGAAAATCTGCAGTTCACAAAACCTCTGACCTGCTGATTAACTGACAAGTGAAGGAAAAAAAAAACTGGAGGTAAAGTTTCTTAGGTGCCCTCTTCCTCTCACCACATGAAGACATTCTGGCTCTCCCATAAATGGAAGAATCTGTTAAACATAAACACAAACCAAAAGCAACACCTTTATGCAGGCAGCGGGGATGACATATTTCCTGCTATATGTTTGCCAGCCAGATCACATCTATGTTCCTAAAATTGTGATTCTGGCAAATATTTTACAAGAGCATCTAAAAATGTAAAAACCTAACCAACATTCAAATCCGCGCATGAGCACATGTGGGGGTTGTGGTCAAGCCTTCCACAAGTAAAACATACACACATTTCTATACAGAAACTATGAGAATGAATTGCAATACCACCACAATACGGTACTTTGGTTTTGTGCACAACGCTGCTATTTTAGTCATTTCTCATCTGCAGAGTTGTGGAATTCTTAGGAATGCTCCGGAAAACTATGTCTTCTATGCACAGATTCCTGCAGAAGGGTTTTTTACTTCTGTACTATTTCTTCACATCCGCTGAAATATGAGCTGTTGTAGAAGAGCAATAACGTACAGATAATTATGACAAATCTGAGCCGAGAAAGCAAAAGCTACGTCCCAGTTATAAAGCTGTGTTTGTAGTTGTAGTTTAAAGCATATGGCCTGAAGCCCTTCTCCCTTTTTGTCACGTATGAGATACGTGAATTATCCCAATAGATCAAGCAAAAAGACCACAGCAGTCTACTGACATCAGGGAACACCACGTTAGCTGATTTTCAATGCAAAATTGCCATTTAAAAACAGTAAAAGACATCATCTAAATGGCAGCAATGCACCAAAACCCATATTACAACTCTGGCCATGAGCACTCATTACAAGCTGGAAGGTCCTCATTGTTTGTCATCCTTTAGGCATCCATGGTTTCCAAAAAGAATTTCAAATTTCCATTAATCAGGCCCCAGTACAGTGTTTCATTTAGCCGCAGTCCACCTTGAATGAGGTCAGGTCCTGAGAATGTGGCTGCATGTCTGGAACGTGCTTATTTCTTATTTTTTTCTCTTTCCGTTGTAGATTTTTTACTTCTAATTCTGGATGCAGAAATCCACTGTGCTTACTGATGGTGATCTTTGCATGTGCATTGAAACCAAAGAAGCAAACCCTTCAACTTCTAACAGACTTCACCAAAAACTGCAACGTACGTGCTGCACCTTTACTAATTAGTTCTGAAATATGTCACTTAGTTTTGCTTTTAGCACTGCACAGTTTTTAAGTCTTTTTTATGTCACTGTCACAAGTTATTAAAGAAAAAACAGGAAATTAGCACATATCTTTAACCCGTTTGGAGGCTTTGATGTTGTTTCCACAGTAACCAGAGTGCGCGTTATTTTTATTTTACTCAGCTCAACATTTTTGATCATTTAATTTCATAGATTGATTAAAAGATGTGTTAATCTCAATAAACAGATCATTTTTAGAGGCGTCTGTAGCGATCTGTTGTCAGAGGAAATTCTGTAATACTTCTAAGTAAGGAAACATTTACATCTTTTGTCACTTTTTACAGATGCTCTTTTAGATAATCATTTCATGAAGAGACAGTGTCAGTACGATTAGCAGCATCACTATCACAGGTTAGAGTGGTTTAGTCAACACCGTGTTCTACAGCAGAGGGAAGATTAATTTGCTGAAAGGGCTTTGACTGACATCTAACAGGTGTCTGTACAAACGCAACATCTCAGCAAGCGTGTTCCCGTTGTAACCTTCCACTCAAATCTTCTCTTTTCCTTTCTATCATGATAAACTTTCCTTTTATCTAAAGCGAGCGCCTAATCCAGACTCCCACTCAACACAATGTCAACACTTTCCACAGACAGCAAGGTATTCTGTTCTGCATTACTTTACGCAGTGAATTAATTAACAGCCTGAGAAAATGGATGGCGGTTTGCAGATCTGACATGTTTAATGCAAAGATGATCTCATGTATCATCTGATTGCTTTTAGAACTTAGAGGGCAGAGAAATAAAGAATAACAAAACCCAAATTAGTGTTGTATAAACACAGATGATTAAAGCACGGAGGGCATAAAACAATAGCACAAGCGGAGTTCTGCAGATGTCTGTTTGCACTAAGAGGACTCATCTTGCAGACAAAACCTCACATATGAATCTCAAGTCCTTAAGGGTCACAGTCCTGCAGGTTTTAGATGCTTCCCTGCTGCTCAGCTTGTTGTCAAATTCTATATGCACAATTATGAATTTTGGTCAGGTGCGTTGAAGCAAGGAAACATCCACATGGAGACATAAAACCCTCTGAAAAAGCTGTTGTGCATGTGTCAGGCACGGAAATGCCCCCCTCACAGAGAAGAAAATATTTACTGGCAGGTTTTTATTGGGCGAGGGAGCGATAGAGAGATAGGCTGTGTCTCAATACTGTAGTGCACTGGAATGTAGTGTGTAAATGCACTTAAACAGTGCGTTAAGTAGTGTTAGTGCACTGACTGAGACACAGCCATAGCTGAATCAGAGAAGCTAACGGCCATGTTTTCAGATTTCCTTTGGAACCAAGTTTCAAAACCAGGTATTTATCTTCCATAAATGCTGGTTCCATGTGGACAAAACATCCAAATGGTAAAAGATTAGCAGATGTAACTCGTCTTCGTGTGGACACGGCCTAAAATGTGCAGAACTGGACCAGAGTTTGAGATCACGGCTACAAACTACAACTTAAAAGTTTGTTCAGTAAACTCGACTTAAATTCACACAATTCACACAAAAAAAAGTGTTTTATTATAATTGATAATGAACAGAAACAACTTGTAGCTGGCACTCACCAAAAAACAGTGATATGATACAGAGTTTTCCTGGTGCTTTATGCTCGTCTAACATCCCCAATGAATATCATTCTGCCTAAATTATGCTCCTTATTGTACAAATAAGAGAAAAATGATCAGAAAAAAACAGACAAATCACTTTATTTTCTGCTTTAATGGTCCACATTTAATCTTTCTAGAATTTAAATTTAGATTCCAGGAGTGTCCCGAGCTTGTTTAGTTGCATAAGGATGGTTTTCGAGCTTGTAGTAAATCTGTGAGGCATGCAATTAAATTTCCCACCAGAAATGGAAACAACAAATACAGTAGCTGGAGATCACATGGCACTGAAAAAAATCTTGGGATGCACAAGCGAGTGATCTTATTCACCTGCAGCACAGCAGAGAGCAAACACCATCTCATACAGCTGTTGCAAATATTGTGCTTTGGGGAACACCAAGATTTACATTTATTACACGCTTAAAAGCAGAGTTATAAAAGGACTAGAATACAAAAATCCAGGCTATGAAGAAGTCTTACAGTATGTAATCATTAGCAACATGAAAATAGGACAACAGAAAGCAAAACCAAGAATTAACTTATTACTCGCTCCAAAGCACACATTAGAAGAGACAATATTATCCTGGATGGGCAGAAATGACTCATTTTGAATTCAGGGTCAGGATCCAGAAAGGTCTACTGCTGCCTAATAAGTCAGCACAGTTTCTAAGATTAGACTATGGCAAAGAGCCCATTTAAAGCAGAGGAATGAAGGGGAACCACTGAAAATAGGACTAAAAAAGAAAAACATGACAATGTATATGATACATAGACTGAAAGCAAAGCCTCTCTGCTTGTTCAAGGTCAAAAAAAGACTTTAAAAATCAACTAAAACGTAAAAGTGATGGTGCTATGACAGCTTGAATCTGGTACCTCTTGACTTTTACGCCAGAGGTCACATATGGCATTGACTGAAAATGACAGGCCTTAAACTTACTTTACACTTCAGGCCTTGCTGTGCAACACTTTACTTCAGCTGAATATTTGATCACATTCATAAGCTTTAAGCCACAGACTGAAGTAGTTAATCGTCTGCATCCCCTGCAGGTTGAGTCAAGCAGCCAGATGTGGGCTTTGCACATCTGTATTAACTCAAACAAGGACACACAGATGCATTCTAATGTTGGCACACTTGCATGCTTATCATATATATACACACACACATGCATACAGGTATGGCTTTCTGGCACTGATCACATGGGGGGAAAAAAGCAATGCGTGTGATTCAGATAGGTGCACATTTCATAAAAGCCCCTACATGATGTGCTGGGTGTCAGTCAAGCATGGTGCTTGTAGCACACACACACACACACACATCCAGGTAGGAGGTTATAAGCGAGGAGGAAGTGAAGCAAAGGAAAGAGAGGGTGTAATTGAGGATGATGTGTATAGGGGGCTATGTGGAATGACAGCTTCCCTTTCATTTCTCTGATCACTGGTTTAATCCTGACAGAGCTACAGCAGGCCACGGAGCCGCTCTGTCTTGGGTGGGTTGTGCTTGTGTGTGTGTGACAAGTTTGCAGATTTGTGAATGCGCATGTGACACGCGGTGCATGCAGGTGTGCAGCTCTCTGCATTTGCCTGTGTTTGCCGGTTTTCAGCGTGTACCTGTGATTTTCATGTGAAGAAGGAGCAGCAGCGTGCACAGGGGACTCACCACCTGGGAAAATAGGTTGAACAGACTGATTGCAAGCAGCAAGCAAATGCTGCTTTTTTCGATGGAGGAGGGGGTGGGGTGGGGAAACATAGGAAATTAAATTGATATGTAAATGACGGAAATTCTCATTTGAGCTGAAGGTTGAGAGTGCTACAGCATTAACCAGCTTATGAGTTAATAATGATCCCCCCCCCTCTTCTTTCTCACAAACTCCCTCCCTCACTCCCACGGGAAAAAAGAAAGGTGGGCAGTAGAAAGTGGAGGGCAATGATGAAGACAACACATGTCCCTGATTCTTAAATCTCTCATAATCAGATTCCTCAGAAGCTGGATCTCTAACAACAGGCCATGCCTCAGTTCAACATATCCTTTGGTCCTTTAGCTTGTCCCATTTTTGTTTCATCACTCTGTAAGAACAACCAGATGGCCGTGAATATACATTAGACAGACAGGGTACAAAGGGGTGTTGTACAGCTTGTAATCGTGGTTCACCACGGAGTAAGAAAACAGACAACATCAACTGCGGCTACAGAGTGCACCGGAGGCAAATGACTGCAGAGTGATCACTGCAGCCATTATGATCCACAATACTTATTATTTTCTCTCTCTTTAGTATTAGCTGGAACGAAACAGACCAGTCAAAAGTCCTTGCCCTGCAGCCTTCGGTGATTGGAAAATGATATTAAACCAGAAATTGTGTTCCCTGGTGCAAAAAAGGAAAAAAAAAGAGCAAATGGGGAGAAGCTGGGGAAATATTAAAATAGTTGAGGCCCTGTATGGAACACACTGCAGGCAAACAGTCACAGACTTGCAAAACACACACCTCTACTCATTGCACACACATGCCACCATATTAAAAATAGGCTTATTAAAAATGACTACCCCCAAAAAAGACATTAAATATGAATGAATATGATCAGGTTCTGCTCCAGAAGAGAAAGAGAGGAGCATGCTAGTCCCAATGGAATCCTTTTATTTTCCCTGTAGTAAACAAACATTTCCCCATTTCTATTATTTCAAATAACTGAAGGGGAAAAAATCCTTCCATCCATGAGTGGAAATGGAAAACAGAATGAGCAGTGCTGTATGAGAGGTCTTAGCTATCTGAGCTGCAGGAAGCACAGTGAGCCACAGGGTTCCAAGATCCTCCACAGCCACATGATCCATCCACATGAAGCGACAACATCCACAGCCCCACAAATGTACACACACATGTGGTCTTTTGACATGCAAACTTCAAGTGTAAACTTACATGTGCTGGTATCAGTCAGTCGTCTATGCAAGGGAACATCATGACTGGAGAAAAAA
>JBAMHV010000005.1:3952556-3970165 GCA_037177535.1 Pseudomugil gertrudae | reverse complement strand
GAGAAAACTGAATTACTACTACATGTGATCTTATTTCACAATGCAAACTTCCTGTGGTCATCTGGTGATAACACCCCGAAGCCACAGAGAGTTATAGTCCAAAACGTTTCCAGCATAGACTGTAAAGGTCGGACAAAGCAAAATTCCCTATAAAATATCCACTTTCTCTTATTAATACAGTCTTCAAATTGACTTTTTGGACTGTACCCGACCTGTACCCGACCTCTCGCCCTATGATTGCTGGGATAGGCCCCAGAACAACCTCCTCAATGTCTGCGATTACAAGCAAATGTTTCTAAAGAACTAAAATGACAACGTCCAAAATCCAAGACTTAAGCAGTAGCCGTTAACAGGTGCTTCTGTGATGACTAAATCTATCTTTATCACAGATAAAAACACCTTGGCCAGGGTTATTTTCCACTCAATGCATTTTCACACAGCGCCAGCAGCAGCAGATCAGCAGATCACTACAAACCACCACCCAGCCTAAGTTCTAATTTATTCACACTTTGACTACAAAGAGGTGATGGTCAGAGCTCACATTTAATTCCCTGTTCATTTCCAATCATTTCAAACATGAATATTTCCCTACTTCATCTGGTTTAACTAAATTTAGAGTTTGGTTAATGATCCCTACATCTTATGGTCGCCAATAGTCATTCATTTCAATTAGTAAAGCATTCTGGTCACTTATCGAAACCTCGCTAATAACCGAAGTTTCTCCAGTGAGAGCTCAAGTTTGATTCTGAAATAAGATCTCTTGTGCCATCAGATCATTACAACCCCATCCACACTGAGAAAATAATTACACCAAATGTTTTCTTTGAGCCAGTACCCTTTATGGATCATCAGAGGACTAAGGCAGGCAGACAGGGCAGCAATGAAGATGATGAAGGTGAAGCCAAAATGAAGGCACACATGAAAGATTAAAAGAAAAACGAAAAGTCATGCACTCGGCCAGCAAATGATTGTAACAATGAGGGTTCAGAACATAATTATTTGAGGTTAAACATTTTTTCCCTGGTCTGTGGAGCTGTCAGTTGAAATGAATGGAGCTGGGGTAATGAAAACAGTGATGGGGCCCTTTGTTCGGTGCACTCGGTCTCTGGGTATTGTAACTCTGATGTCTGAACACCCACAATGAGCGGGAGAGCACATCAGTAGTGGTGATGACTTATCAGAACAAGACAAAAAACCTAATCCAACTGGAGAGGTAGCCCACTGGTGAAATGACATTTTGATAGCAAAAGGTTATCTGTTAAAATTGCACCACTTGCATATCTGTGGACTACAGGACTGCTCGAGTAAAGAAGCTCATCCCTTAATTGTCTAAAACATTTTTAAAAATCTCTAAGAGTAGCTAAACCAATGAAAAACTGAATATACAAAGTATGTAGGTGGATATCTGCCTGGTAGAGAAACAAAATGAAAATCCAAAAGGGGCTGAAATGCAGGTATTTTGCAGAAGAGACCAATTATCCTCTCTGTTTTGTTGTACCCCTTTTGCATGCATCCACAAAGAAAAGAATCCAAATTTACCACACAAAGTGTTGACCTATCTAGGAGCTGCACGAACAAATGAAAGTCCCAAGTAATTAGCAATTATTCTTTTCATTCCATTTCAATACGCCTCTATTCTCCAAACGATTGAGGGCTGCACAGAAATCTACAGGTATTCTTTGCTGAAGCTCTGCTGATGGACAGCAAATGTCAAGCTGCAATTCACAACTCTCGTTTGAAAAATGAATCTGCAAAAGTATATTAACGGGCTGTGTTGTGTTAAAGCTCCACAGGCTGTTTGGATGCTCGCATGTACACATAATGAAGCTGTTACTCAACTAAATACATTCAAAAACCTTAACAATGGCATTGCTGTCTTAATAAAATGATGATGTAAACTGCAGGTGATTTGAGTAATCGCTGATGCCATCAGTCATGCAGAGCCCAAATACTCATCTAAGCAGGTACTGTTTGGCAGAGCAGGCCCTGCAGTGTTATATGGATTGTTTAGCTGGCTAAGCTAACTCAAAGCCATAAAGCCTTGTGGATAAAGCCTCAGTATTTTGTTTAGCTTCTTTCACTATAGTGTGTTTCTCTAGTGACGTTATACCAAACAATATGCAATTCAGACTTGAGCTGTGTCTTATTGCCACATGGTGCAAACCACACTTCACAATCAGAGGAAACACCTTACCGGTACATATTCTTATGGTCCAATGGTGGAGCTCCTTTTTTAGGATTTTAAAGGGAAGGATTTTGCACGTCTTCAGTCAGCTTTTAGTAAAGGGATCACCAACTCTGCACCCCTTGAGCCAGTGGCCTGCAGATACTCAGAGTTTCTCTGTTGCAACAAACCGGACTCAAATAAAATGGTTCTCCAACAGCTTGTTATTAAGTTCTGCACAAATCTCTTAACATCTCATTAGTTGGAGTCAGGTGTTTTGCTGCAGGGAAACATCATATCTGCAGGACACTGGCTCAAGAGGTCTGGAGCTGCTCATTTAGTGTTTCCACATTGCAAATCTATCAGGTTTATAAACTCTCCCAGAGGAAAATTGCATTGTAATGTTTGAGTTCTTCTTTTTTTCTGGTCTTTGGTGTGGATTGTAGCTGGAGGAAGGTAGAATTGACTAAGGGGTTGCAAATGGATATTTTTTTGCTTTCTTTGAATTTACACTAATCTTTTGCTACATTTGATCTACATCAAAAGTGCAATACTAATTAATTCTCATTAAAAAAATAGGAGTTTCTAATGATTGTCTTTCGACACTTTAAATTGTCCTCTGAAGGACTTTGCTGTCAGTTGTGTGAGGTGGCCAGATGGGGGGCCGGTATTAAATGAGCTGTTGCTACAGCAACCACTGGCCACTCATTGGTTTTGCTAAAAATCAAGAATTTATTTGCAATTCGCTGATGTACAGATGTACCAGGACACCGAAATACCTTTGTGGCAAAAAAAAAAAAGAACATTTAAAAAAAAGTTGGAAAAAAAGAGAAAAACAGAAGAAAAAACAGAATAAACACTTCAAATGTACCAAGGGGCTAATAAATTTGATAGGCAGTTTGTGCCTACCTTTCTAAAGGAGAGAGGGGGTAGTGTGTGAGGTGGAACATCATACTTCAAACCAGCTTGAATGTACTTTGAAAGCCGTCCGGGTGTTGCTGTTTCTGTACAAGCAGTTTACAATGCTTTCCTCTTTGCTTTAATGCTCTGAGGTTAGTGGTGTCCACCATGACCACAGTTTCTCCATCTAAAACAGAGACTGGTTGGGGTGATGTGGATCCGGCTGATAGAGCCAAATTTATAACCTCCTGCACGGCGCAGGAGGCAGGTGTCTGTCTGACTGCCTGCCTGCTAGAGTCATAACTCATATAAGCTATGGACAGATAATAAAATTTTCAAGAAGTCTCAGAAATAGAATAAGGAGCAAGTGATCATGTTTCAGGAGAGATCTGAATCACCGCCTCAGGAATATATAAAGGATTCTTCACTATGAGGAGATGGGGACAATTTTGGCATCAGAGCTTCTGTAAATAATAATGCCCATATTATTTGGGAAAAAAGTAGAATAGCTGCATTGTGTGTGTGTGTGTGTGTGTGAATAGCACAGAAATGCAGAGAATGAAACCATTTCACATGACAATGTCAAAACTGACCCTGCATTGCTGCCTTCAGAAGCACAACAGACCTCAGACAGCAAACGCAGCATGCAGAGTGCAGAAGAGAGGTGGGGTCTAATTAAATTTCAAGAGTAAAAGCCCACAGGTAAGGTAAACTGTGAGAGCATCGGACTATCTTATTAAATGTGGAGTCCCGACAGTAAACTTAGCTGCTGATAGATGTTACAAGCTGAACAGACATTCCAATAAAGATACTGATGATGAGCAGCAAACGTGATGCCGTGTATCTTCAAATAATCCGTCCAAATATTAACACGGGCCAATAAAGTTGACACTTGTCAGCTTAAGATAACATAAATTAATGTGGTATTTGTTATTAGTATGTGACCATTTCTGCAGATAACAGCACTCAGAAGTTTGAGGTGATCATAGGAAGAGAAACTCCATTGTTGCCGACCATCTCAGACACTCAACCACATCGTGGTCTCAACAAATGTGGTCTGTTTGTCATAAATCCAGGTGGTTTTTGTCTGGTACTTTTAAATTTTTTCTCTACACATCTTCAGCCGATACCATTTGGACTGGCAGCCTTAATCAGCATTACTTAGTGTCTTCAGTTAGTTTTTTTCCACCTACATGTGACAGGCTGGAGGAAGAAGCTTTGACTTACTAGTTTTTCTTAAAATTATGCTGTTACGCTATAATGCTGCTGATGGAAAAACTAAACAGAGTGACAAAGTGGCCTGCTATTTCAGGGAGCAGGTGTAGCCATCATTCAGATAATTTTTTAGCCAATCAGCACCTCTTTGTCAGGGCCAGCTTCAGGGAAGTAAGGGGAGATAAAGAGGTGGACCGAATCAAAAATCAAGACCGAGCCTAAGCAGGTGAGAAAAGACTGAAGTGATGTTAGAAACGTGATAAAGTGAAAGGTTAAAGCAGCACTGACTGAAAGACAAAATGAACAGGAAGAAATGATCGAGGTACAAAGGAGGAGGAGACAAAAAAACCATAAAGAATGTGGATAGTTGAAGGTGAGGGGTGGCAAGCTCAGTGCCTCATTAAATAAAAACTTTTAAGAGTCAGAGCCAGGAAGCAGATGCCAAGGCTTCAATGGTGTTTTGAACAGAGAAGCGCACATCAAACGATAAAGACTGTGTGACCTTTTAGAAGGCATCCCCAGAGAGATGAACGGAAAGACAAAGGCACACACACACACACACACTATGTATTGGTTTCTTATCCTTGCTGTCCTCCTCAGGGCTGTGCTGTAGGCCTTCCACTGGGAGAAACAGCACTGTGTTGGCCACCTTTATGCACATATTAAATGTTCAAAAATAGCATTATATATCACAGAGCTACACCGGGTTTTAAATGGATTATGCTTAGATGTGATATGATGCAGACCATGCAGAAAGAATGATTCCTAGTGCTGTGAAAACAGCTGATCTGAAGTTATTATAACAGCAAAAAAAAATAAAAACATTGAAAAAAAAATTGCCGCTGCATAAAAGAAAAGTAAAGACGCCACTATTTGGGGGTCTGGGTCTGCAACGCTGAAGGAAAACAGCTGTTGGGATCAAATAGAGCTCAATCAGGCAAATGTTAATGCAAGAACTGCAAGGTGGTATCAACTTCCCCAGCAATTCACAACATGGGAAAAGCAAGAAAAAAAGTTCCCTTTCCTGTAATGCTCAGGGAAGATGCCCTAAACCTCTTGAGATGTGAGGGGGGAGCTGCACACTAAAACTATGTGGCAAAAGCATAAAATGTAATAGGAAGAATGCAGAATGCAGGAAAACAGAGGGGACGAGCGTTGCGCCTAATGGATAATGAGGGACATTAAACGCAGCGTGCTGGTGAAGCAAACGCTGTTCACTTCAAATTTATCAGTTCAAACTGAGGGAAAGTCTGCATCAGAATAAAGAATATGCTGGACATCATCAAAATGCTCTTTCACAAACAGTGCTAGCACCACACAGCCCTCCATTAGCCCTTTAAAGCCTTTTAACATAGAAGGTAAACAAGCAAAGACAAAACTGGAAAATAATGAGAACGAAAGCAAGCGGCTGAAGTGCACAAACTAAAAAGCTGCACATCACCGTACATGTGTCTCTCACTAGCTATTGCCTTCCTCTCACACCTGTTTGTGCTTTAAGTGAACCTACTTTAATGTGACAGTTTGTGGGGGCCAGTTAACCTGTAGGAGCTTGAAGTGAATGGATGCAGACAAGAGTGATTGAGGTGCAGCTCTGCTCCAAGCAAAGTAAATGTTTTGCATGATTGCTACCACTCAGTCTGACATGGGAGTGAAATCTGTTTACTCACGAGCTATAACTTCACTTCTCCATTTACATACATATTTATGGGGCAACTCTCAGCCAAAGAGGGTAGATCACAGCGACTTTATTGTAAACGAATCTAGAAAGTGGAGAAAAATAAAGGGTGTCGAGGGGGGAAAAGTTTACCACGTGGACCTGATCTGGTAGTAGGAAAGTTGCATGTTTGAAAATGCTTCTGATTGTTGGAGTATCGACTTTAACGATATCACAAAATGAGAATTTGCAAGCGGGCTGAGGGAACGACACGGAATTCTGTCAGGATTATCCAGGAAACACGAGGCTGTGTCAGGTAGAGGAGGCTGTAATTGTAGTGAAGCGGTCTCTGTGTACTCGCGGTTCTAAGCACGAGACTGTGCTGCTTCTCTGAAAAGCAACAATGTTTTGTACTGACTGGGATCATTAACATTAGAACTGAATCATCACAACACACCACTCCTGCTTGTTGCTCACTTCATCCAGTCCGTTCACACCACTAGCTTTGCAAACAACAACAAGCATTTCTTTGGCTGCAGCTTTAAAGAACATGTCAAAATTGTCTGTATGTTTGTTGATTCACAAGAAGACGATTAACAGTTGGCTGTCAGAATGGTATTCTGTCTGAGAAAACAGCGTTGTAAGCTCTACCGTGATCCGTATTCCTCGTTTAGGGGAAATATTTTGCCATACAACAGGACAACAGGATGCTGAAACAGATTAAAAATGCTGCTGTTGCATAAAGCAGAAAACAGGAAAAATATGTGGATGGTTAAACGGTGAAAAAACATAATAAAGGCTCAGAATCAAAGAGGAAAAATGATTCAAAGTTATGCTTTCAAGACTTTACTTTTAAGTGAATACATAAAGCCTCTATTTGAGCTTGTAAAATCAGTAGTTATGCTATCTGCATATCCTAAATACACAACATTTCCCAGATCAGGCAGTTTTCACAGGAAATAAACAGAACAACAGAACTGCACATATAGAATTAGTGACGTGACCACATGACAGATGATGCTTAACTATCTCAGTGCAGGCAACGAGTCTTCTGTTTGAACAATCTGTTTTTTCCTCAACATTTCAAACAGGTGGGAAAAAAGCACAATTCTCCACACACCAAGAAAGGAACGACACCTGCTGTGATTTTGGGTAGGTCAACAAAAAGAAATGCTTTTATTTCATCTCAGTGTGAGACTGCAGAGTATTTTTCTGTTTTTTATGGTTATGCTTGTTTGTCTCCCTTCACCTCTATAGGTGATTTGGAGAGGAAAGAAAGTACCAATATAATATGTACCAATATAAAATGTGCATGTTTTATGTATGTGTATTTTAAATATGCAAATGCATACATTAATGCTAACCCTAAAAGTCTAACCCAGGTGTGTAAGTTCAGTCCTCAAAAGCTGCAAACCTGCAAGTTTTAGACAAAGAGTCACAGAGCGGAACGTGAATAGCTGTTGCATTCATCTAATTTATACTACGCATGTCAGAGCAGGGAAACAGCTAAAACCTGCAGGACTCTTGAGCCATTTACAGATAAGAGCGCAACAACAAAGCAAGGCATGGACTGTGTCTCAGTCAGCGCACTACTTTGCACACTATAGTGCGTAAATGTCATTGTAAATGCACTTAAACATAGTGCGTGAAGTAGTGTTAGTGTGCGGATTGAGACACAGAAAGAAGCAGAGTAAAATAACTGTGGTAAACATTGTGTAGTACAATGTACCAATAAAAAGTGATCAGAGTGCTAAAAGAGTGCACAGATTAGCACTCATGTCTCCTCACACTATTCTTCATTGCAAACTCAAAAAGGTATCGATACACAAAAAGTGGACATTTTCAGATAAGAACACATGGGGAGGTTGCATAAAAGACCAAATTAAACCAAAGCTATCACATCAGGAAACACAGAAACAGTTCCTGCAGTTTTGCAATACAGACTAAAAAATGATGTTTTGTGATTTAAACCATACATGTCATATTCTGCCAAGAGATCAAAGTCCAGTTACTTTATTGACCCCGACTGCCCCGTATCAAATAAGCTACTTTCACATGATAACCACACTCTATTCCACTGTACCCACCTGTGCAGCCGGTGAAGTATAAGCACTTGTGATAGGTGTAGCTCTCCCTGTAGGTGCTGAGGAGAACGAAGAGGCCATACAAACAGGTCATCTCCTCAGCTGCAGGCAGAGCTGCTTTGCACCACGCTAACCCGTGCAACCGTATCAAACATCTCCTCTGTGGACACGCTCCCCGACACACGGACATAGCAGGCCAGCTGTTAAGCCACCTGTCCATGTGAAAGCCTGAAGCAGAGGACAAATGAATCAGATCCCCCATTGCAGAGAGGCATCGACATGAACGGGAACATAAGAATGAAAGATGGGAGTCAGAAAGGACAGGGGAGAGTGGAGACAAGTGAAAGGAGGGAAATGAAAACAAATGCTGAGAGAGACAAAAAGGGAAACAGAATCAGGATGCCAAAAATCCAGAGGGAGCGAAACATGCAAAGACATCCAGAAAAACAGAATTAAAAAGTGGCATTCAATGATTCTCTTTTGTGATAGGAAAAAAAAACAGTGCGGCCATGAAATAGTGAACATTTTTATTAATTCCTACGGGTCTCTTTAGATGCAGCACACTTGGTATTCAGGGACATCATTACCTAAATCTACAAAGCTCTTATCAGCTATAGTACTGCATAGCAGAGCCTCTGTGTGTACGCGTGTGTGTGTTTCTCTGCTGCAATCTCCGCTTCACATCTCATGGCATCTGAGGAGAATGGGCAGCCCGGCTTTTCTACTGTGTTTTTGACATTTTCATTAGTCAGGATGAAAGCTAAACAAGTATCAGGCGAGCTGGACAAGGCTGCATAAAGAGCCGGAACAATGGAATTTGAGCACCTTCGTCTCGACAGAGCCACGTGGATCCATGCACACCAAACTTAACACGCACAGCCAATTAAAAGAAAAAAAAAAACACCAGTTTAACAGAGTCTCATCCATCACTACTGTTTTCCCCCCCCATCATGATGTGTTAGCAGCTTGAAGCTACTCACAGGAATTAAGCTGCCCCTCCTGGGATTTTCAGTGTCTGAACATTCATTATAGGGCTCAATGGGGCACAACTCTTTCATTAAGGACTCAAGAACACGTCTCACAGGGGGTCAGACCTTCTCTGTTGCTACCGTACTTCACTGCAACTATGTCTGAGTGGGGGAGGGTCAGCTGTACCTGTGAGGGCATGTCGCCGTGGTTAGGATGGAGGAGACTTCAGTGAAGTGGTATTGCTTCTAATTTTATATCCAATACTAAAGTTATCCCATGAATGATCCATAGAACTAATAACTTCCAGTGCGATGGCGTTATTATGAAACTATTGAGTGGTGTGGCAGAAAAGATTTCAACAATTACACCCAAATAAGTGTAGCCCCCAATTATAACGATGTATATCATAATTGGAAAAGGCTGTGGTATCACTCCATGGAGCACAACACCCCTAGCGCACCTGGCCTTGTTCCTGAGCAGCAATTTAAACAGAGAAGCAGGTGGTGTCTGAGCTTCCTCTAATATCATCCAAACGATATCACCATGTAGATTATACAGGGAGCTGCCTTGTCGAATAATGCCAACAGGCAGGTACAGCAAAATGTGCATTTGCCAGTGTGTGATTGTAGGTGTGTGCTTGATTAGTGCCCGTACTCAGCAGCTGTTCTTTTCAAGGGTGAAGCGTGCACGCACCTGCGTGCACTCACGATGGTGTAAAAAAAAAAAAAAAGAGAGGATTACGGGTCACCGTATGTAAATGCCAGCAATGTGCTCCCAGGCGGAGAGCGGTAATTAATTCTATCAATTCAATTGATGAGAGGACAGTGCCTGTGCAGGGTCACTGAGCAGCTGCCAGCCATCTCAAACTGGTCTCTGCACATTATCCGTTATGTTTTGGCTCATTTCTGCACTGGAATATGTTTATGAAGTTGGACAAGTCAAAGATCCAAATAAAAAAAAAAAGTGAAAAACACAAAGAAAAAATTTTACTGGGGAAGTGTAACAGGAAAATAACGGAGGTGTTCAGATTCAAACAGATCATAAAACAGGTGTAGAAAGATTAAAAAATAACATTTGATTTAGTTTAAGTTAGGAGTTAAAAATCCTCCTGTTACAGCAGCACTATGCAACTTCCTACTAATGTTTTTTTCCCCTCTGACTGGCTATAAAAAAAAAATATATATATATATATATATATATATATATATATATGTATAAACTTATAAACTTGAGCTATCACCTAAAATAAAGATTAGAAAAAGAGAAAAAATAAGTTGCAAGCAAAACATAACTTAGCATGACATTTCAGTTTAAACTTGTCTCTTAGCTGGATTTACACGATGCTCAACCCAGCTTGCTGTGCATCTTCTACACTGATTTATGTATCGTCACATCCCCAAATGAAAATATAGGAAGCTCGCACATTTTTGTGTGTAGCCATTTTTTTTGTTTAACTTTAGTATATCTTCTTAAGAGACTCTTTGTGTTTTTGTACATAATTATTTGTAGTTATAAGTAGATTTGTATATAGATAATTGTTAATATTTATTGTAATTGTTAAACATAACCTTGTTGGGAGGACATCTTTTGTTAATTTTATTTGAGTTATTTCGTTTGGTTAACCAGTTAGATAACTCGACTGTGGACACCTTTTGTTATTTATTGAACTTGGGTATTTTGGTAATAAATATTGTCATCTTTGAGTTTTAGAACTAGTTTTGTTTTGTTATTGACCCCAAAACCTCTAGTTTGCAAAAGGAGTCGTAACATGTATGCATACATTCAGTCTTTTCATATTTGCCTGCCAGTGATCTTAAAAGGTTTTTTTTCAACATGAATGGAGTCTGAAATACACTTTAGTAATGGTGCACATGGCAAAAAAAAAAACAAACAAAAATTACCTATAAAGTAACTTGGCCGAAAAACACAAAATATGTGAAAAACTAACTTTAAAATATTATAAAAAGATTTAACTTAAAAGGAAGCACAAACACTTATTTTTATACGTTTAATATCTTAACTGTAGTTTGGTTTAATTATGGCAATTTGTTATAAAATCACAATCACATTGTTAGCACCTAACCTAACTAAAAATTAATTATATAGCACTGTAGATTGTTCACCCACTAATTCACACTTTGCGTTCTAAACATGCAGAGATTCACACAAATGTTTGACTCAGCAATGTAACAACGATGTCTTTCAGATGAAAGAGAAGGGTGTAAATAAAGTTTTCATAGTTTAAAGCAGGAAATGTTGTGTAGGGTCTAATTATTACTGAAATGGTCTGTTAGCACACCTGAAAGATGTCCTGAAGCTGCTTCATAGCAGAGGTGCAAAAGTCCAGTCCTCGAGCTCAACGATTAGATGCCACTCTTCTCCAACACACCTGAATCGTATTACTGAATCGCTTCATCCTCATGTCATCCAGCTCTGCAGAGCCCGAGTAACGAGCCCTTCGTTTGATGCAGCTGTGTTGGACAAAGGTTGCATGTAAAAGATGCGGGATGGTAGATCTCAGGGACCATGATGGGTGAGGTGAGATGAATTGTACCTTTACATGTAAGGACATCGTTTTAGACTGAGTTTACTGTGTGTTTATTTTATGCTTTAAAAAGGTAGATTGCATATTGTATTATCTATATAGTGAGAGCTCAGAATGTTGTGTTAATATGGGAAGCACCTCTGTTAGGCAGGTAGTTTAAGCCAATGAGCAGCAGAAGATCTGAATGGAGCAAGTTTATTGGTTAGAGAGGCCGAGTTGTTTCCCAGCAATATATTAAGTTTCTCAGGTCCGCTACAGACTTTCACCGTACCGGGTTCCTGTTTAGTTGTTTCTAGCCGCTCACACAGGTCCACAGTAATAAAATCAGATGTTTCAGACATAAAAGGATAAAAATTCCAGGCTTTCTTGTTAAAAAGGTGAAAAGTCAGGTTAATTTTAAAGCTGCATGAAGCTCACCAGTAGTTTTTCTGCATATTTGGAGCCTGAGAGCCATGAAAAAATAAATAACTGCATTAATGTATTAAAAAAAAAGTTTGTGTGAACAAATTAAAGTGATTTTAATGTGTTTACAATGCTCAGCCTTGTCTTTAATGAAAAGTCTACAACATGTTAACATTAAAGCATGTTTCATTTGAAATATTTTCAACAACAGTGCATTAATAGACATTAAAATCTGGTGCAAAGCCATGGTCGATTAGCCAGCGGCCATCTCATTTTCAGTCTGTGTGCAGAGGTTAACGTCTCCTGCTCTGACTGCAGCTGGGAGGAACCGGCAGAACATGCAGCTAGATTTGTCATTTTAAAAAGGAAAAAAGAAGAGTTAGAGGGGTCTCAATACTCAGTAAACACATGACAAAGTCACCACGTTGCTAACATTCGATCCACCGCCCCGATTTTATACACACAAACTTGCACATGTAGCATTTCAAGCCCAGCTTACTGCGATGAAGTAGCGTACCATGTAAACGTAACATTATTTTTTAAACTTTGCAGTGTGGTGTTTGTGTTGTTCTCACTCCAGTCAGCCATCTTTAGCCGTTCTTCCCTGAAACCAAGTTTAAAATGAATCTCCAATGAATGAATTTATTCCGTGTCAAGCCTCAGCGGATCAGTTGTTTCCTAGTAACAGGCAAAGTTTAGCTTGTATTTCTGAGAAGTTAGATAATGATGTGAAAACAAGAAAAAGTTTATTTAATCACTGAAGTAAAAACAGTTCTATCCAAGTGTTTCGTGAGGGCAGCTTGTCTCTTTTTCCTTAATAAAAACATGGCAGACCCCAGGCTAGTCCAGAGCAGAGTCAAGTCTAAACTTTGTTTAGCAGCATTAAGCTGCAAACAAGTGGAAATGAAACTTTCAGTAAACGTAGACACTTTTAAATCATCGTGTATTAAGTGTACATTTTTAATACTTCATCTGTACTCTGCAGTGATGCTTTTGTTTTATCTTGAGAATAAATATAATGATAAAAGCTTTTATTGTGACATCTGTATGTGGCTTTGCCACGAAGCACATCTAGGTCTTAAAATAGCTGCATGTTTACAAAACATCAATAAGTCAGAAGTTAAACAAACAAACAAAAAACATATCAAACTAATTTTTTTGTTCCAGGCTATATTGTAAAATCATTGTAAGCAAAAAGAAAGTGTTGCTTATTATTTTAATCTAAACAGATAAGGTTTTAGTTACCATGGTGGTGGTTTATAAGCTAATGGTGGACAGCCAGGGATTACTCCTACCTGCATTTAGTGTTTTTTAGCAATGTGCTAACATGTTAGCAATATGCTAACATGTTAGCAATATGCTAACATGTTAAATACAGCAATCTCTTGAACAACACTAATTTGTTTAATTATGGCTTTATTATCACAGTAAATTGCCTCGTCCTTTTTAAAAGCTATTGTTATCTCTCTGACAGAAGTTTATTCTAAACTTGCTTCTTATTGTGGTGGGAAAATTGCAATGTTTAGTCTTTTTTCTCAGAGACAATCACCATATCATATAATTAGGTTTATAGGGTGATATGATACAAGACATTTATGCTATTCCTTACTTTAAAAGATTACCTGGACAACACAAAGTATTCATGTTTCGGATTAAGCCATAAAAAACTAAGTAATGCATTTTATTCTGCTTTGTTTGGTGAAATATTCTCATTTCCAGGACACTTAATGCTTTTAAGTTTTAAGATTTAGTGTGCAAATTAAAAATGTTAAGCTAAAACATTACTTTCTTATGAACTAAACACTTGAAAAGTAACTCTCAAAATGTTTTGCAGTCTGTTGCTCATAAACAATTCCTTAAGTTTATTTACAGTACATTATCGTGCCTTTTCTTGTACATAATAGACAGAGGTTGTTGCTTTTTTAAGGAAAACTGAATAAGAAAGGTACCGGTAAAAGAAAGTAAAAAGTAGCCTTTAGCAAGTTCAGCCATTATAGCTTTGTTTTTTTTTATCTTTTTTCATTTTCTTCATTTAATTATAGCAGCAAGAATTATTAGCTATGATGATGGTTTTTATAGATTTATCAGTGTTGCCAGGAAGCCTGGACCTGAGCTCCTGACAAAGTTAACAACTCCCATCTTTCTTACAAACTCCTAATGCTGGGATTGACAGCTGGGCCTGTGGGGCTCACAATGAATAATTTGTGGACAAAAAGAGCTGCAGGCAGGCAGAAAATTCTTAGACAAAAGAAATAAAATGGTGAAGTCAACAGCTTCATGAACTATTTATCTCACTGGAACTGATATATCCTCCTTCAGCATTGCTGCACTCCATTCACCTTACTTGTCAAAGCCTGCAGCAGTCCAGGTTTTATTGAAACTTTGATTTAGTTTCCTAAGATGTCGCTTTCTAAGGATTGTGTGCAATAAAGCAGACAGGTTATTGAGAAGAAGTAAAGAAAAGGTTACTAATGGAAAAAAAGATACTTTTGCTGGATATAAAATACAACAAAAAGGCAGCACATTGAGATTTGGTGTTGGAAGAATCACAGAAGTTGACAATGATGAACTACATTAATAAGGGCCGCGCCACAGTCTCTGTCTGCTTAGGGCATCTTAACCATCTGCTGGAGGCAAAGACAACGCTGCGCAAAATGTTTCTATAATACTTCACACATTCACTTAAACCAAACAGGAGTCTACCCATCATTCTGCTGATCGTTTTAGGGAAATAATGCCCTCACATATAAACACATAAACAGCAACACTTATACTAGAACTGTTTTGATAAATTACACAGGCTGATGCAGCACTGCTGCACAGCAACCCAGTGTGATCAGAGGCTAGGATAGAAAACAATAGTAATGTCTATTTCGTTTCGTGTCACCGTTTAGTAAAAGCTTTTGCTAGTAAAAAAAAAAAATCTAAAGATCTGAAACAAGAGATTATAAAATTCAGTAGCTGTAGCTGTTCAAAGGATAGGTCAACTAAACCTGAAATCTGACCTGGATGAAACTCATATCAGCTTCCCATGCAGAGGACACGTTTTTATTTTTGGGTTAGTTTGAACATTTGATATTAAACTGTCCCCCATGCTCCCAGTTTAACTCATATCCCACTGAAAGCATGAAAGCACGACTCATGGCCGTAGCAATTTTCTTTCCTTTATTTTATTTTTATGATGTCCTGAATACAACTGGCAAAATAATCTACAAAAATACTAAGCTTGTTTAAGACTGATAAAAATCAAGTAAAAATACCAAACACATTCCTCCTTTAATAGAAAATCACATGCAAATCATTTTCTTTCCATGTTAGCGATGAGGCTAATTGACCCTTTCTTGAAATAGTCATAAGGTTTTATAAAGAAAATAATTGTATTTTATTCCTCTTTTAATCAATGTGCACTCACAAATAATGAGATTAAGTAAACTTAAAAGCCCAAATCTATGGAGCAACAGTTTAAACTCCATGTTAAGGGCTAGCTTGCTAGCTTAATTGACAAAACTGCTGTGCTGTAATCTCTGAAGCCACACCCAATGTCACAAACTCCTCATCCAATTGGCCGAAATATATACAAAATTCTGATAATCTTTTATTTTCACTCAGAAATTGCAAAAGATTAAAACCTGATTTGACCAAACTTAAGTTTGGCTCTGCTGAAAAGACAATGTGGGGAGCAATCGATGCATTTAAATTGTGTTTTTCTGTCAATATGCCACCAGAAAAGGTGTTTGATCGCACACTGCTTTCACTAATATTAACAAAAACAATTACCAAAAATCCAAAAACATATTATTTATTTTCTTTAGTGTCATAGTGTGTATAATCTCATCAGAGTGACTCTAAATGTCAAAAAGTCCATATGATAAAATATGCTTCATAGTTTAGACAAACATCTGATATTTTTGTATCCGATATACTTGGTGCTCCTACTTTTTTGACACTTTGAAAAAAGCTTTATTCATTGTTTATTTATACAAGCCATTGCAGTAATCTATTTTTAACATTAAAGACATTTTGTTACATTTTATTCAGCCATTTGTAGATAAATTAATGAATACATGAATGTGATTTTAATCCAATGTAGGATGGCTTAGAAAAACCACTCGCATCAAATAAAACCAAATTCCCCGATGCCTGTTTTGTCAGTCTCCATGAACTGTGACTTAACATGTGCATTGAAACAGTATGGGGCAGCTGGGTATCAGGATGACTTTGCTGAATGTCAGTAAGTGATCTTTCCAGCTAAAGAGACATCTGTTTCCACATATCACACGCCTGCTTCTTTCTTGTGACCTATCTCAGGCTTTTACCAGCAGCAGGGCAGAAATGGAGGGGCCCCTGTAGCATCTCTTTTAGAAGGTTGACCCCAGGTTCAGTCACTCCTATGATTCTCACTAAAGGGTAAGTACTGCACTGTAATTGGGATGACTCCACTCTGAGTGCTCTTTTGCTGTCTCACTCTTTCCCACCACTTGACTTGACCAAGAGGCGAACCCATCACACACACGGCAGCATAGAAGACAGGAAGTTCACGGTCCCACTCTGACATCATATTTTATGTAAAAACAGCAATTAAATATTAAATTCTCTAAAAGTCTTTTTCCTTTTTTAATCCACGTGAGAAGCTAAAGGAAACTTTAAAGTTGGTTTCAAGACTTCATTGGCTATGTTTACATAGCGTAAATAATTCCTCTTTAAATGTAAATAAAAGGTGCATTTCCATTATCCTGAGATTTACGCAAAACCTAAATATTGCAATAAAAATCTGCTACACCTACATTTAGAAAAAAAACTCATCGCTAATCTGTTTTTGTGCTCTCGTTATTTTTTCAGAGATTTAATGAGATTTGAGGCTGATGCACTAAACACAGTTCAATAGAAAACCTGCAAATTGAAATAGTTTTTTTTAGAAAATATTGCTTTTATTTTGGAAAGCTGAATGTAATTTCGCTTTACAGAGAGATAATAACCATGTAAACACCTGAAACAATCATTTGGAATTAAACTATATTCAGAATAAAGTGGCTGTTTTAATTACATTTTAGATTAGGTCATTCCTTTATCATGCAACATAATTCTGCGCTAAATTAATCCCGAACGTTTTGCGCATGCTCGTTACCGTTTCCTGCCGCGATGACGCACATGCGCAGTCTTCTTCCCCGTCTATTTTTTTTTCTCCCCCTCAGCTGCTAAAAAAAGTGAATTAGTATGCTCGTGTTGAGCTAATATTTAAAAATATCATCAAAATGAAGGCAAAAACTGTACTTATTATGTAGTTTTTTAAGTTGTAAATAAACACCGAGAAGCAGGAAGTGGTTATATGTGCGTTATGGCTGCTGTAAGGGGAATTAAGAGAAAGCAAATAAAAGTGCTTTCATGTAAACGTTAATTCAGAATGAATATTTTTATGTAAACTTGGAAGAAAAATACTTTAATTCATGATTAGTTATTTCCAAATATTTTATTCTGAATTAAAAAACGCCATGTAACCATACCCAATGAGGGATAGAGATGCAGTTAAACCAGTTTACCTGTCCAAAATTAGCTGGACAGTGGGGTGAAGAGAGACCAAAACCTTTTATTCTTTTAACACATCAGGGTGCTCATTTATAAAGCTTGCTTACGCACAAAAAGCGGCGTAAGTGGATTTCTACGGAAAGTTTCTGATTT
>JBAMHV010000005.1:3916117-3952456 GCA_037177535.1 Pseudomugil gertrudae | reverse complement strand
TATATATATATATATATATATATGTGTGTAACACACTGTTTTATGCATGCAAACATAAGAAGAAATGTTGCTACTGAAGGAGCGGTGCTTACATGTCTACCAGAGAACTGTTTTGACAATATTCTGCACCCCGGTTTCTCTCTGCTGTGGATGGAGGATAAACAGCAAGAGGCTGCCTCTGTCAAGTTCCCTTCACAGGCTTGGTCATCCTCTTTAAACTCTACCAAGACTCCAGCTGCTTGCCAAATTGTGGATTTCCTGCTTTTTTTCTTGGATCACCACTAAGTGCTTCTATAAAATTATACAGCTGAGACCAAAATATAAAGCTGTCACATCGAAGACATCCTCAACTACTGGAAATTCTAATTCAGCTGTTGGGCCTTTGCTTTCTCAAAAATATCTGTACCCTTGAGGGCTTGATAAGAGGTACATATGGTTTATCTACAGCATTGACAAATGATTTCTCTTACCTTTTCCCTGTAAGTCAGATTATGTTTGGCTACCTGTGAGCTGATGTAGAGATGCATGTGTTTGTCAGTGCTCTGACCTGAATACAATGTGAAGGAAAGTCAGTTGGGAGCTGGAGTTAGAATAAGGAGGATTGATGTGCTCACAGCAGAAATCTCAGATCCATCATCGACCTGTCTAAATTGAGCACGTGGGGTCGCTCGTTGCGGCGTGTACCTGCAGTATAGTAACCTTTACAGGTCTGAGCTGCACAGGAGGCCACTACAGAGAGGTGAATGCAGCAATGCCTGCTGTTGCTGAGCAGAACTGTACAAGGGGGCTAATTTAGGAACAAAGCTAGAATACTGGAGTGTTAGTGGAACAGATTTTGTTGAATGCAGTGAATCAGACAGAACAGCTGTGAGTCAAGGAAATGTTACTTACTGTAGCAATATAACAGGATAGAAGCAGCACGTGTTTACATTTTTACCTCCACAAAAACACACAGCAGCACTTCTTTTTCAGGCTTACTTAATGGGCTTTCAAGACATCTGGAATAAGACCGTCATATACTGCAAATATTTTCTTTGCACAGATGAACCGAGACGTTCGAGTTCTTTAAATAAAACAGAGAAAACAGCACAGATGCCAAAACGCAAACACAGAGGAAAGGCAAGAAGGGACTAGTTTCCTTCCTCCTACTCGTAGATTTCATTTCTCAATTATTTATTTGTGTAAGTGGAAGAAACATTTTGTCTGTGGTTGCTTGGAAGCATTTGGTGAAGTTTGTTGATAATATTGCTGCTACTCTTCCTCTGCACTCCAACTCTGTCATGCGTCGCCACTGCGACTCAGTAACTGATGCTTGTTCAGAGCTTTAAATCTACTCCTGTGCACTTTCACGGCTCAGTGGTAGCCAACTCATCTTGTGGTAGAAATAAAAAAAATACAAATAGCATCCTGTTTAATATCACTGTCAGGAGGATGGAGCTGTGTCAAGTAAAGTAAAGTCTTTAAAAGCAGACAGGATGCTCCGATCAATTAATCTTCAACTTTCTGTAATCACTCTAATGATAAAGTCATGTCAGTCATGTTTGTTTCTAAGAAAATAGTCTTGCTGATGGCATTAGGAGATTAAAAGGTTTCCCGTCGTCTCTGCGTTGTTGACAAGCGCTGTAACGCATTATAGTCATTAGCATCGAGCTGGCTCATCAATAAGCACTTGGCTGATCCATCATTCTTCCTCAGATGCAGCCCAGGGGACCTCGTTTAAGGTCCTTGGCAGCTCAGAGTGGCCTCACGGTCAATCTGTTGGTCAACACACACACACCTGGCCTGGTGTTTCTTTGCTCTGGAGGTGTCAATGCAAGCTTGTGTTTGTTAAAGTTTTCTATTGAGGCCGCTGGACGCTGCGTCAGTTCTACCGCTTCTGCTTGTCGGCATGCTAGCGCTTGTGTTGGTGCTCTTGCTTGTTGGTTTGTGTTGCTGACTCGATCATTGAGTGGGCGCACCTGTAGGAACAGAAACCCCATCGAGCTTTTGCGTATCCGTCATCTTCAGTAATGTCTGGTACAGTATTATCATTTATACATGTGGCGTAGGAGTTCCTCCGTGTAAGTGTCGGGTATGGCAGTGTTGTGTCAGTCGGAGTAAGACTTTGCCGTGTCGGTGTATGACAGCCAGGCATAGTCTGCTGTGATAGCGTGCTACAGTGAATGACAATGTCTCCATTTAGAAACCAGTCAGGAGACTGTGAGAGGGAATGCATAAAGGAGGAGAGACAAAAAGTGAGCTGAGATTTTACAATTCATCATGAAAGGCCTCCCCCTCTACGTGCTCTAGAGCTCCTATAAGCAGCAAGGCTCCGGTAGTGTTGTCCCTAACACAGATAATGAAGGGGTGGTCAGCATAGAAAAGCTTGGGCCCTGCTATATCGGTTTCCTCCAGTTCTGCTTCCTCTTTCCCAGCCTGAGGAGCCAGTTCCAGGGAAGCCCAATGAAGCACACCAGCCAGATGAAGCTTCCCTTTTCCCTTCTCTGACACCCCAGAAAAGTCGGCCACCTTCTGGTCCCAGGCATCAGTCAAACCCAGAGAGGATAGCGGTTTCTGGAAGTGGAAAACAAAGAGTAACGGTATTAGGTGGTTCTCATGAATCCAGAGGCAACTCAAAGATGACCAGTAAGTGTATGCAAAGAAGCAGCTGCCAGGATGCTGATCAGTTATGCACTCCAAGAGACCAAACAAGTGAGGAGGAGGAGAGTATTTTAAATATTCATGATGCTGTGACAGAAGTGAGAGCATGCACTGCCTCTTCTGAACCCCGTCATATGACTAACTTAACATACCCTACAAACCAGCAAACACGTAACTTTACTATCCGGGTTTAATTTTCTCAGTTTATTTGCTTTGTATCTAAAAAAATTAGGAAACATTGGAAAGAGGCTGACAGCCGCCCTTGTTGTGAGCTGGCAGAACAAAGTAGGCGACAGGCAGAGAGGAGACGGAAGGAGGAAGCAGAGGATGAATAATTTAAGAGTGATGCCCCGTGACCTCACTGCCTCCTTTGTTTTGCCTCTGATATGAATTCCACAGAAAGTTGTCGCCATGACAGGTAGTTTATCCTCCCATGGCAGAGGGCCACTCACAGTGACAGGCTTCTCTGGGGGCCACATGAGAGCATGTGTGGGTGTGAATGCGTGGACTCGTACGGATGTGCAAAAGGCCACGGCTAGTTGCTGAAGAGGAGATGGGTGCGTGCAAACATGATTTTTCTCCCGTGGTGGAAACTCAATCTGACCTGAAGTCATTACTGGGGCTATATTTTACAGACATATAACAGTAAATCATATACATCGCTTGTCTTGATGCTTCAGCTATCACTTAAAAAAAAACACCTTAAAAGCACATGTTAATTGTAACATTATATAATTATGTGAAAAAGAAAGAATAAATATTTTAAAAGTTTAACATGATCTTTAACAGGTTTAAAAATAAATAGAAGACAACAGCAAGGGGAAGGGTTATGGGACTATTCATATCTAACAAATGTGTTACAAGTGAAAGGAAAACATTCAATGTAATTAATTTCCTCAACACTTTATGTCCCAGGAACTTCCTCCCAATGTTAGACCCCTCCAATGAGAAAAAATAGCAACAAAACCAAAAGGTAAATATTAGACGCTACAGGTCTGAGCATGGTATTTACATTTATATCGCAACAATTAGAAAAACAAACTGTTTAAAAAGATTTCCAAGAAGAAGAATCTTTAAAATTTTGGCGTGGCTGCAGAAAATGCCACTGGTTCATAGCAGTAAATGTCTAAACATGAACCAAGTTAATGCAAACGTGAATCACAGAAAGCCCTTCTTCTGAAGGGACACACATGCCACCTCCAGCTCTAATGCACTTCCATTGTCTTCATCCATTATTCCTCCACTCTTCCTCTTTTTCCACCCTCTACCACTACATCACTGTCTTCCTCTGCTGCACTGCCACTTTGCCTGGTATCCCCATCCCTCATCTGCCTAACATGCCTCTACTTTATCCCATTCTGCGCCTAACTCAGTCTTCTTCCACCCAACCTCACTCCTCTCTAAGAGCCCTCAGCTGCTGTGAGGCACTGCTAAAACTTCTGCTCCCAACTTTAAGCTTTTTTTGCTCTTCGTCTAATGAGAAAATGGACCTAAGTTGCTGTATTCCTGAAGGTGCTTGAGACAAATATGTCTGAGGAAAAACTACTTTTATCCTCCAATATTTACTGACTTGGCCTGCAGTGGTGCTCCAGGTGCAGGTCAAGCACAAAAAATGGCCTAATTGTCATTTGAAGCTATGAAGTGTAAAACTTAAGGGATCCTGAGGCGGCATGGTGGGAAACAGACAAGGGATGTAAGAGGAGCCCTGCAGAGGTGTGGCACTGCATTATACAGGGAAAGAACCTCTGGGAGGTGCTCTTTGGCTGCCCTTTCCTCACTGACGCATCACATGAATCTTAGATTGAACAGCACTGTGAAGACTGCTGATGTCTTGCACACAGGGTCCACAAGCTATTTGTCTGCGAGTGAGTTACAGATATTGTCAGCTGGTGAATTGTTTTTTTTTTATTTGTGTATGTGCGTGTGTGGTTTGCCATGTTGTGGGCTTACTTGGCCTACAGCAATGTGATGGCTAACCAGGCCTGAAGGAGCATGGAGCAAGCTTCAGGCATGCAGCACTCAGCATCACATTATTTCACCTTGATGGCTGAGCAAACAGTATGTTTTTGCACATACCTGTGGGGGCAGGTTCATGCAGTAGTGACATAAAGCTCAAACTGTGTGGAATTACTGCAAATTTCATAAAGACAAAAAAAGTATTGTTTTAGGATTTACATGCAAACTATTTGATTTGAACTAGAGTGCTTAAGATGTAAGAAAGGCCATCGCACACAAATGGTGCACCTTGATAGTGTAAATGCTGAATATCTAAGGCTAAAGCACCATGTTTGTGTGTAGTTAAAGATGCTATTATTAAACTATTTCTCTCTTTTTTAATTGTTCTTGGTGAGTTTTTTTAATCTACAAATGTTATATTGCAATAATTGTTTTTGGAACTGCAGTGGAGCCAGTGAAAATTCCCCAAAGGTACAATTAAATATATTTGTTTTCATAATATTCCTGCAAGAAAGCAAACTTTCCAGTCCCCGTACAAAACATAAATTGACATCTATCAAAACAAAGAATCTCTTGCTAATTCTTGTGACAATTATTAGAGAAAAGGTAGACAAGCAAGTAAACGTTCTGCATTTGAAGATCACAAACAAGCAGACAATGGAAATTATGACTGGAAGCTTAAGAGTGAGCAAAATTGGCAAAAGTGAGGATCCCGCTATAGCCAAATTTTCATTCAACAAAAAAAGTACATTTAAAGCAAACAAACTTAACAAAAAAAATTTAAACAAGTCTGTTAGCAAAAGCACACGAAGCCTTAGTATTATTCTTTCAAGCAATTGTTACCAATCACAGTAGGGCTTCAACGCTTCCTCGAATAATTTGAGTAATTGCATTACTAAAAATCCTAATAAGTAATCGTAAAATATGTTATTTGTTCTGCGCACCCACCCGGGTGACTTCTTATGTTACACCATGTTCTGAATCTTTTTATCTTTTGTAACAATGCCCCAACTAACAGTGGCGTTACACCTGGATTGAGATTTCTGTTTCACAACCAGCATACTTGTGTGTATTCTATTCTATTCTATTCTATTCTATTCTATTCTATTCTATTCTATTCTATTCTATTCTATTCTACAGGCACTTAGCAGACGCTTTTATCCAAAGCTAGCTGCAAATGTTGCGAACTCCGGACAGGATGGCCGACAGAAATGAAAGTACTGAGGAGTGTAAAGATGAAACACCCCAACCAAAGGGATGGAAAAATATGGGACCACAACTGTGAGCTCTAATTCAGGGGGATGCAGACACAGACGCAGGCAGCAGTTTAAGAGGTTTAATAACTTTAAGACTGGAATGATCAGGAACATTGATAATACTTCACAAAGCAGTAGTGGTGGCAGGTGCAATATATAGGAGAGTGAACAGGTGTTGTCCATTTGACTAATCAAGCTGTATTCCAAGATGGCCGAGATGGGGGAATCATGGGAAGTGAAGTTCAAACAGGGATTTAATAAGCCGGAGATGATGAGCGGACTGGTGGACACAGGCATGACAACACACTGTACCAAGTAAAACAGTTTATTTTAGGAATTAGTGTTCCACAACAGCAACGTCCTCCATGTTGCAACATCTTAGAGGGATTCATCCACTCTTTGTCTGTTTATCATCTCGACAGGTAAACATTTATCACCATGCTCAAGACAGACATGTGTCCACTCTCTAAAAGGAGGATTTCAAAGACTGATTTCTACTTTTAATTCTAATATTAGAATATGTATATATGTATATATAATGTGTGTGTGCGTTTTTGTGTGAGTACTTTCTTTAACCAGCCCCGTCCCTGTTTTCTGTCATACAAACTACTGCAGAGGTATTTGTAAAGGCATTCCCAGGCTATGCATTCATCTGTCAGACAATAGCTTGACCCTCTTGACTTTTGTGTTGTAAATGTGCACGACGACGGATGTTCCTAAGTGCTCACACAGCAACACTGTCATCATGGATGAACCTCCCAGATCTCAGCCTGAGGAAGAATTACTGTGGTCGTACACTTAATACATGTATTATACATGACACTGACCATCTCCAAAGACAAACGCTACATTCCTACTGGTCAGAAAGCAATGTGTGCTAATGTTGTTCAAAGGAGATCTGGAGAAATGAACATACATTTCACTCATTCATTATTTGCTCAATCTACATGATTATGTTCATATTGTCCCGGAGTATTGCACATGTCACATATTAAATATTTTTATTCAGCTGTAACCTTACAGGATGGGGGTGAATATGAGAACATACAGATAAAACACAGTATATACAGTAGGTTCTGACTGATAATTATTAAATCAGTAAGTGTTTGCCATCTTCTTGATATCTAAAAATCTACTAGCATGCTATGGCAATATGGTAATATGTACATGCATTTCAATATGAAATGATGTGACAGCTTTGTAAAATGATGGGGTAAAGAAAAAAAAACCTTTTTGAACTACTACGAGTCTGATTAGTGATGCTCACATTGTTCCAGCTCTACAACAGCCATCCACACTAATTGTTCAATCAGTAAAACTAATTGCAGCGTGATAAATGATTTTTCATTGATTAGTGCCTACAACTTCATGGAGATTTGTCATCTTTAAGCAGTTATTACTACAGTAATTTATGGTAAATGCTTCAGTGCAGAGGAACTGGCTGACAATCTGACAGCTGACTTAATATCCAGTCACAGTAATCAAAGAAGGACAAAACATAAATTATACAGTGAACTGAGGAGGAGTCCAGCGTTCCAGGGTTGCTGTCAGTGTCTCTAAAGTCATAGCTGATTGATCATATCAAAGCCTGGGCAACAAACTAATCTAACGTGGATTCTGACATTTTCAGACACATTCCTCTGCCAATTATTGTTTTTTTTATTTTATGTGCTTTGATATTAAATGTATGAATGACAAAGTGACACAATGTGCAAGACAGCTGCTTCAGGCTGCGCGGGAGGCGAGGAGTATGAGATGAACTCATAAAGAGTCTCTTGGAGTCAAGGAAAGATCCTTAATGGCTGCCGTTTCGTGGGTGTCGCATCATCACATCTAACCAAAGGACTTCTGTTGTGTCAAGGATCCTTTAAACAATTCAGTCCTTCAATCAGTGAAATTTCAAGGATGCCTTAGTGTTTCTTCTTTGAGCATCCACAAACTTTTGGACCCATCTGAGATGTTGCAAACAGAAGTTAGCTGCATCTTAGCGCAGTGTATTTAAATGTAGGTTTGTTGTCACTATCAACTTGCTTGCCAGAATTATTCCATTAAATTATTGATGGTGGTTTACCAGTTCAGAGAAAACCATTTCTGTCTTATAATATGAATTAGTCCTGTACTGTAATAACCTAAACCAGTACCAATGCCCTTCATATTTTAGCTCTTGTCCTACTCCAACACACGATCAGAATAATTAACCCCCTTATCAAGTTTTCTGCAAGCCTTGTAATGAGGCATATATTGCTGTCCATGTGTGTTAAAGGGAGGAAACAGCTATAACACGCAGGACTGTGGTGCTTGAGCACTGGAATTAGGAAGCACTAGCCTAAACAATGTTTGGAATGTGGCGCAGCGGTAAACTGTTGAGGGGAAACTTTCTTCCCGCTGCACCACTACACACACATGCACCAGAACAGCTGTGTTTTTAGTAGATGTTGGGTGAGCATGATGACAGTACAATAAAAAAAACATGGAGCAGCATGATTGTTATTTGTAATTTATCTCTCAATCAGTTAAATATGTGGTTAACACCCATTCATGCATGGAGGTAAAATAATTTCACATAAAGTTGTAATTTTAAAAATATATATAAACATATTTCTGGTAATGTCTCCTCACACTACAAACAACGGCCATTTTAGGACCTGGAAGGATCCATGCTACAGAAGAATCCTCTTTAATTTGATAGGCACCTATAGTATGTGGCTGAAATCTTCCTCGCAAAAATATTTAGCCTTATCAAGTCTGTTACCATGGTAACAATTCACAAATGTATATAGTCAAACTGTTCAGAATCTCACTGTGTTGGATTTGACCACACGCTGTCACGTGAGGGTATTAAAAGGTTTACCAGTAAGTGTCCCGATGTGCAACGATGGCAAAGTCACAAACTTCTCTGGGTGTACATTAACTGGAAATAGGATATTACCAAAGTATTTGAATAGTCATTAAATTAATTAATTAATTTGCACAGTTCTTTGATGTGAAACTTGTCTTGTTTTAACCTACATTTGGTGGTAATGCTCCACGACCACCACAAGGTGGCAACAATGCAGTGATTTATTTGCCAAACACCTTGAAAGAACAACAGATGAATGGTTCACTGAGGCCAAAAGTTGGTGCCGCGTTCACATACTAAAGGTGTCCAAGTTAACAACATAATGGGAATTCTTCCAAAACAATGTTTGCATTAGCTGGAAAACTCTGCCAGGTAAGGCTAGCATACCACAAGTATAACACAAATATATACTGCCATTTAAGAGCAAAGCATGCAGCACACATTGTTCAATCATAATTAACTCTTGGTTCTCTACTCAGTTAAAGTACACCACTGGAGAGCTGAGACTGACATGATGTATACCATACTAGACTACAATATTAACTGAAGCTATTCTGTACTAACAAAAACACTCATGTTACATCGAAAATCAGGTAAAAGTAGCTTCGTATAATAGTTGGTCCACAATAAGCTAAGTAATTTTAGGTTACAATTTAATTATTCTAAGGGGTTAAATGAATACCTCTCAATACTTAAATATAAAATGTGAGCTACTTTATTGATTTATACACATAAACTGGGTACATTTACCACAAATCAGGCACCAACAGTGGTGGGCTCAAACACAAGCATTATGATAAGGAACCAAGTATCGACCAACTGAATCCCCTCCAACCATATTTTTGGCTCATGTTCCTCATTAATAGATACAATTTTAAAAAATAAAATAATAAAGCAACATTTCCTTATCCTTAACTGTTGGTGCATGTAGTCTGTCCATGACTGCTGCAGAAGGAAAAGTGGTAGTTTGCATCTTCAGAGCAGTGCTGTTCAACATGCATCTGATAGAAAACAATCATGAAAAAAATCATTATGCATCAAATTCCTCTGCAGACAAACAAGTTGGGCTCTTAAACCGCCTCATGCACCACACGAGGTATGTTGAAACATCTTATATGCCTCCACGCTGTGAAAACTGACTGACCCAGACTGAAACAAATTAGATCCCATCGATCCTGGTGCCTACATCGAGATTATAATCAGCCCAATCATGATAAACTAGGGATGAAAATTGGCTTACCTCCACTTCTCCGGCACAGTTTACAGCTTGTTTTCCATTTGGTTCACCAATAACACTGCTAAAATTATTTTTCTTAAGATAATCCCACTTTAAACAAACACAGACATGTTCTGCTTTGTTCAATACTGTCCTTCCCGATCTGGTGGGTGGTTTATGAGCATATAGTGGCATCATCACAGCTTCATTTCACGGACAAGTTTGATGTAAGCTTGTATAAACAAAAACCTCTGACTTTCACACACTGATTGACTTCAAAGCCTTTCCATCCCCTTATTGAGCATCATCAGTTTTACTCCTACTTGTTTATTTACACAGGCTTTTACATGCTCAATATGCTACGAGTTTCTTATGCGCGCACACACACACACACACACACACACACACACACACACACACACACACAGGGCTTTTTATGCCATTTCACCCAAAATAAAGAGAGAAAGAAGTGCTGGCTTACAGGGAGAAACAAACAACCATGAAACACATCTGATTAATTCATATGATGCGGGGCTATGGTAGCTGTGTTAAAACAACTGCCCCTCCACACTGTACACCAACAGAGTGTACTCTTGTAAATATTTGATGCCCTCTTGACCTCATTAGCCATGATTGAGTGAGCTCTCTGGTGCACACTCATCTGTCTTAGTCACCAACAGGAGATACAGCCAGAACGGAGCTCAAGCTTGGTCATTAGTGTGTATGGGTGTGTGTGTGGCCTGGTCAGCAGAGGATCAGAAAAAGAGGGTGGTTTATCAGTGACCTCTGGTTGTTTCTGGATACAGACCCCGACACGATGTGCCCTTTTGGAGGAAAACATCACAAATTGGGAGAACGTTTAAAGAGAAAAACAAAACATAGAAAGACAAGATCTCAGGTATTTTTAGATCTTTGTTGCCCTTTCCCCCTTGTCCCCAAGCAATCATTGACACATCCCCCCCCGAACCTATCCAGCTCACTTTCCTGCTGAATGTCACTTCTATTTAGGTCAGCAGAGCTGAGGTATACTTGCTCAGAGATAGCGTATTAGAAGCACATGTGAGACCTACAAAAAAGGATTAAGATCCTGCAACTGATATGGCAGAAAAGGCAGAGGTGAAGGGGAAAATGGGGGCATTGGTTATGACAAATTCACTCAACATGACTCAAAGGAGCATGATTTTGTTTGTTCTCATTTGCCATGCACATAAGACATAAGTGTTTGGGGCTTACACGCACACACACACACCACTATGATCATCTGTTTGTCCAGATGTTGCCCTCTAATCTCAGGAGTCTATGGCCGTCCCGTGCACTGGCAGAGTGGTAAACAGTATTAACACACGGTGATGAGCAATTATTTGCCTGACCCTATTGGAAAAATGATCGTCAGAGAAGATGAGGCAGGCTGTCACTGGCTAGAGGGGCCTGCACACAGACAAGACACGGGTTGGCTGATTTGTTCAGGGCTTTTTTTTGTTTATAAAGATTCCTTAAACGTACTACTTCTTTTTGAAAGAGCAAACTGAAGGAGACGGCTTGTTATGAGTCAGACAATCAGGGGCTTAAGGAGTGATGTTCTTATCCATAATTTGGTTACATAATGAGAGCGTTGCACAGCCAATTTTAGCTGTTTACAAGAGTAGAAGTTTTTTTGTTTTTTTTTCTCCAGCCTGGAAAACTATCCTGCAGAACAAAAGAGGATTTGTGCAACAGCATGATTTCTGCTCTTTCTCAGGCGGAGCCATGGCCGTGTCAAAAGGAGCTGTTTCAAGCTTTAGTACTAGATTACAGCCTCCTCCCCAGAGCATCCTGACAATGTTAATGTCAAAAGCTTGTTCTTCAGGGCATGGCTGGCAGAGTTACATGGCAGCACAGCTCTACAAAGATGTTTGTCAAACTAGAAAGAGGGCAAAGTGGATTTCATTAGTCCATGATGATGTTACAACATATGTATGAAGAGGGCATGGTAATAGGTTCCAGTCAGCTCTGGGGGAATGGGTTTTACTGGCATGTCCTCTGTATCTGTCAGGTCCAACTAACTTCCTAATCTTTCTTTTCTGCTTGCTATGACTTTCTTCCTCATCTGTGTGTCTAGACTAAACTTTATAAAAGTTTAGAGGGCAGGCAGGTGATGATGCAAAAAAGATAAGACAGCAAACTTAGGTTAAGATGCATCAATGCATGGGAGGGCGTCGCTGCCCCAAACACAAGAGTTTTATCTCTGGGTCTTGTTCGGGAGTGGGGGAGACTGCCTGATGGATTGCAGGAGTTTCTAAAGTGATGCAGATGCTGAGCTGAAAGGCAGAGATGTCAATTTACCAGCTGATCTACATTCTGAGCTTCACCTGTGGTCGGGAGCTGTGGGTAGTGACTGGAAAAATGAGATCACAGCTACGAGGGGTGAAACCGAGTCTTCTCTCAGCACCAGCTGCGCTCACCCGAGCTTGTTGAGGTAGGTGGGGGTCTAAAAAGGATCTTTTCTGATGTCTCCCAGGGGGAGTGTCTTATACATGTCTTACTAGAAGGCTTCTGAACAAAATCAAGACTCAAATGGAGAGATGACTCACTTGGAAAGGCCTTGGTATCCCCCTTCCTTCCTCTAAAACTAAATAAGTGGCAGAAAATTAAGGAAAAGATGAATGGTTAAAGTTACATGAACCCAGAATAATATAGTTCTTTACACTTGTCATCCTATGGGTTTAAGGACATATAAAACCACAGTTGTCTATCAGGTTTGCTAATAAAACTCACAAACCTGACCTCTTCTGCCCACTCCACCAACAGCTGTTCAGACATCATGGCTACAAAAAGACTCACAGCACAACAGAAATTAGATGACTTCTCAGTTTAAAGGCAAAGAAGAACACATAACTACCAGACTGATGGATAGATAGAAAGATAGCAAAGCAAATGCAGTAAATGCATTATAAGAACATATGACTGGCTGTTCTATGCTAATCTAACCAGGCTACTAAATTCTTAATCTGCACTTTGTCTTATGGGAATAATAAAACTTTGAAATTCAACTTTTCTTTATTAACTATAAGTTAAAGTCTGTCTTGTGAATTTAATTCAAGTTATTTCTCAAAAACTGACTTAAGGAGAACAACAGTTACACATTTCTTTCCTAATGTACATCAGAAATGTCCTCAAACACATTGTCTTTTGCATTAAGTTCACTTTATAAAGCGGAATAAAAAATGATAATTTTCTGAAATTTACTTAGGTTTTAAAAGTGTAAGGAGGCGTTGCCTTCATATGTTTTTTTTTTTAAAAAGACCTCTTAGGTTGTAATCTAAATGAATGACAAAAATTACACAGCAGTTGCCAAGTTTATGTGCACTTTATAAGCTGCAGGCTTTGCCAAAGATTCTTTGTAAAGGAAATATTTCCAATGTGCACCTGCTGCAGTTTTCCTACAAACTGAGTAAAAAGCAGTAATTATAATCAGTGTAATAGGCATTTTTAAAGATTGCAGCAGTTTTAAAGTAGTTTAAAAGCAGAAAACAACAAATAAAGTTAAACTATGAAGCCGTGATTCACTCAGCAGGATATCCTCATTACTGGGAAGAAACCCTCCATTCATCTTTAAGTGCAAATGTTCTCTTGCCCCCGCTGTAGATCCTGTTTTATGTTTAAAAATGTCCTCTTCCACCATCCCAATAACACACCGAGTCCCCAGTTTGACACAATTTCCTGGTTGGCCTGTTTTAACCTTAAAATCTACACACTCAGATTAGCATCAGCTGCCACTAAACTGCTGCTTGTCTGCCTGATGTTCCTTCTGGTCTCTTATTCTTTTAGTAAGACCAGCTACCTGCTGCCTCTGGAGGAAACAGAAGCTGGGATGTGACATAACCTTTGGGCTCATGCAAAAGCAGGTCTGTGGGTGGGCTTTGGTACCGTACTGAGGGGTTACAGGCCATGGTCATCTTCAGGACCTTCTCAGCACTCTCGCATCGAGGTTTAAATTCACTGTCGAAAGCTGTTTCATGCTGTGTGTACCACTCGAAGTCCACGCCTCAAGGGGGGAAGAAAGGTGGGAAGGAGGAACATTTTAATTTAGCCAAGTCAGAATTGGTGCATTGATCTAAAAGGCTACTGCTTGCTGTTACAAAGATCTCTAGAGGAGGCAGTGGCGGTAGCAGACAGGAAACTAGAAAAAGAACAGAGGTTAGAGTCAATGTAGGATGCATGTGGGACTGAAAAAAAGGAAGAAATGACAAGAAATACAGAACAACATGGAGGCAGAGCAGCGAGGCATAAGGACAGAGAGATGACCTGATCAAACCAAGTGAAGAGGGAGAAGAAGTACACTTGTACATATACAAAAAAAAGATAAAAATATCTTTTGACATGCAAGAAAAAGAGAGACATGTCAAGAACAGGAGCCAACCAGAACAGAGACAGAAGATGCAGAAAAGCAAAGGTAGCTGGGTGAAGGAGAAGAACCAGAGTGACAACTGGATTGTTCAGTCATGTGAAAAAATGTCCAAGGTGAGCTGAAAAGTAATGTGGTGTGGATGAAAGACATGGATGAAACAGTGAAAATACAAGTGAGACTGTACAGAATCCACTTCATCTGATTCCAGCATGGCTTTAAAAAAGTCAACAGCCACCTCTCCTCTGCAAACAAACACCTTGTCCTTGCAAGCAAATGAGCATAAGCAGACATGAATCTTTATGGTATGATGTATTTTAAAACGATACAGTAAAACACACAAAGAAAGAAAGAAAAAATGATTAAAAGCAGAGTGACTTTAACTAAAATTGACGTTAGTTGAGTTTGAGGTGATGATGAAACCAGAAAAGGTTAATGCAGGAATAAAAAGGTAGCATTTCTTACATTTTCTCATCCTTTCTCCTTCATTTCAGATGGAATAAACCCAATATACCTTCTCATCAACTTCACTTCATTCTTTATATACATTCATTTTTGCATTTCAAGTCTGCACCAAGTTATAACAGTACAGCTTTAACTACTCTGTAATACTGCTATTACTCCTATAATCAAACATTTCAAGTGTTATTTTGTCTCTTTGTTTTCATTTACATGTCTTCATATTTAACTTTCCAGATTTCTTCAGTTAACTACAAGAGGCTGCTACCTTTCCCCTCTTCTTCTTCAGCAGATGCCATTTTATATAGCTGCACTAAAAAATGCAGTCATTCTGTGAAAAGATATCTTGAAAGAGGTGTTGCTCTGAACTTTCATGACCCTTTCTGCATTAATGCCACCATAAAGTAAAGTTTTAAGTGGTGTTCGTGAATGTCACTGCATTGTATTGTAACCCTGAGAACAATTTTCTCACATTAAAAAGAGATTATATCATTTATCAGCTACTGATAAATGACAGTTTATGATGCATTACAGGAATTTTTTGCTCTTCGTGCACTGAAATGGAAGTATTCTTAAATTGTTGCAAAAATGACCTACTAGAGGGAGAAATAAAAAATCCATTCTAATCTCTGTTGAGGAAAAACTTGAGAATACACTTGTACACAACCTAAGCATTGTTTGCTCCACAAAGCCCCGGCCCTGGTAAGTGACCCTTCTTCATCAACTATAATCACCTGTTGACGCCATATTTTAGAAATAGCATCAAATAAGGTGAAGTTGACAAGGCAAAACGTGAAATATTATGTGTTGCTGTCTTCTGCATTTTCCATGTCCAGCTGTTTCTGATTTAGCGTTGCAAATTCAGATTACCTGAAAGAAACTTCCTCATTTCCCCCCCAAATACAATAAAACAGGGAGGTCGCCATCATTGTTTCCAAAAGTCTCCATTTCTACCTGTGTACTAGATTTAGCAAGGTTCATTCTTCATTGGTGTAAATGGTGCACAGGTTATTGCAATATTAATGTCACAAAGTCATTTTTGATTTGCAATACAAGTCCAGCTGTATTAATGAGGGCTGCATTCCATTTAGTGCATGCTGTTATTGTGTGCAAGGTCTACAACTAACCAGCATTAGAAGGTGCTGAAGTGGAATGCTGCCTTTGTTGATACACCTGAAATTAAATAATATACTTTCTATATCAACGTCATATCATTGTCACTGAAGGCAGACAGGATATTTGCTGTATTAACCAGTGAAAACAACCAGTTAACAAGCTGTTCTTGTGCTGGAAACATCATTGTCATGAATCGTTGTGTCATTTAGACTGTTTCTGATAGTACGTACTCTGTTTTTTATTATTGTGTAGTATTTCAGAGCCCCCTCTCTGCTTTCGACAGGTAGCTGCACAGAACCAAAAGTGATTTAAAGTTTCTGATTGGTTGAGCCTGGTGTCAGTTAAGAAAAGTAACATTGGACAGCAGGTTAATGTGTTTCATGAGCCAGTGGTCAGGAATCAAATGATCTATGCTGACTGTTGGGCTGATATTACCCAGGAACAGGGACCACGGAAGTTTCATGGACCAGCCACACAAATAAATAAAACTGTGTTGGCCCCTAAAATATGTCTGTCCATTGGGGAAATGTTTGTCCAAAGGCCAGTCTGTCCCTCGTCACATACTTTCCTGATCAACTTTATCATTGTAGATCTCCACTCATCCTGTTGGTCTGACCACAAATATAAAGACGAGGATTGAAACGAATGAATTTAGCACAAATTAAGTTTGCTCTCACATGAGTCTCAACTTAATGGGATGGAGTACTTCACACACTGAGGATTTTAGGAGCCAAAAAGACAAAAACAATGCTCTGTTTGTAGTAGCATGGATGGAAGACAGGAGTGCCCAAAATACCGATGAAGAAAATGTCTTTAAAACACATGACTCTCACATAAGATCTGTCCAATCCGTCACCTGTACTTCTAAGAAAATCAGAGCGGAGTCAGAATGTGCATTCCATGCCAACATTTTTTTATATTTTTGGATGGGACGGTGCTAGTTAATGAGCATTTTATAAAATATTAAATGCAAGCTGGTCAGATTAGAGCATAAACCCTAATTTTCCATTTATTATCCAGATATATGTAATGCATTAGACAGAGTATAAAGTATAATTTGTTGCACCTTTGTGTTAGTCTTTTTAGTTCTCCTACCTACAGCATTTGCTTGGCTTACCTGCAGACTGAGTGTACTGGTGATGTTTGCCTTGGGCACTGAGATGGCCACGCTGGTAGCACTCGTCTTCTCCAGCCACTTTGACAGCAACTCCGGGGTCAGCAGCTTGTCTAACCTAGCCAGACTTTCAACATGAAAGGGCAGCAGGAGCACCAGGCTGGCCTTGCCTCCCCACAGAGGTGCCTCCAGAACTTGCACCATGTTGTCAGTGTCTTCATGGAAACGGTACAAACCTGTAGGAAGAGACAGCAGGAGGGGTGCCGGCACAGAGGTCAGGAAAGATCAAAGAGTCGAGGAGAGGTACATTCTACTTTTTAATGTTTCATTGCGGTAGTTCTCTACAGCAGCTCTCTTGTTCCAAGCTTCATTCAGTGTCCCCAAAATGAGCCAAAACTCATGCAGAAAACAGTCTCAGACATTAAGCGAATACAACCTGCAACAAACTTTCTCCTGCATTGAAAATGGCTTTATAAATCACATTAAAATGAAAACAATGCATCTGTCCAGAATCTTTTACTGCTTTCACTGCAAGAATCCATTCTGCTTTGTTGTTTCAGTGCATAAAATATATATATTTTAAAAGCCTGCTAAATAAATCATAACCTACGCAGTAATAAATAGCAGGGAAGCAGATTGGACCTTACAGATGTTCAGAATTTGTTTTGCTGTATCTATTTGCTGGTTGAAGAGCAACAGAGATAGACTACAGGGTCTTTTTTGTTGTTTTCTTTTTACCTGCTCTGTGCATCATCACCACTTTGGTGTATTTGGTCCCCAAGAAGACACGCCGATCCGTGGTGTCCTCACTGAATTCTCTCTCCCACAGCCCTGAACACACAAAGACATTTTAAATACAGACTGAGATAGGCTGCAAATCAAAGAGGTAAAAAAGCTTAAAAAAGTGAGCACAAGCCAAAGCAATGCCACAGCTATGAATACGTATGGGCCCCGTACTGTGACACTACCTTACACCGAGCATTAATCATGGATTATGTACATCCCATTAAAAACAAAAACCCTTCCCGTAGCTGCTGAGGTGGAGCACTCCACCAAGGCAGTTATGAAGTCCTGAAGGTCACCGTGTACATTCACTGTTCAACATGGCCCTTTTGGCCTTGCTAACCCCCTGACAGCTGTCAATTTTAGGGGTCTGAAAGCAGTGGAATTACTGCTGTAATAACCTCACAACACATTCTCAGAGCTGCAGGTCCCTTTAATATCGTGGGGGGACATTGGATGGAGCGCAGAGGTCGACAGATTATGACTCGCACCAATTTCGCTCTCTGTGAATGACATCTAAGGCTGGCTTTGGCTAGAACTAATGGCGATCGTCGTGATTGATTAATCGCTTGGAAAAATGACAGCACTCGGCAATACAAAGGAGCAGCGAAGCCATGAAATAATGATTAAATACCTCAGCTGCCAACGCTAAAGTTTAAAGATTTCTTATCACCTTGCTCAGTGAAAAGCCTGCGCAACATCATCCTTTCTTCTGACTTTTGATTATTGATCTGATCTGAAGAAATAAAGAATCCACCAGCACATTGTCACATCTAAATTGTGGTACATTCATGGGACAGATAAGACTAAATTTTACACCACTTAGAGCTATCTGTCTATAAAGAGAGAAAGAAACGTCTGTCACATCATAAGTCATGACAGCAGATGTCATGATAAAATAAAAACTGCTGGTATCTGCTGGGATCTGCTTCTACCAAAATTGCAGGTAAACTAAACAAATGTTCTTTCGTTTGTTGCCAAGAAAAATATTTACACCTTTCAGTAAAAGTGGAAATTAACAGTACAAAAGTCTAACAAGTAACCTGGAAGTTTTTGGTATTTTCAAACCCTCTTTGACAGCATTACTGATCATATCTTTCATTTTTATAGATGTAGTTCTCTGTGGCTTCTTTGAAGGATGTAAAAGTTCTTCTTTCCTCTGTTAAAAATAGGCCTGAAACCTTCACTTTTGTCCTCCACTTGCTCATTTTGCCCTTTTTTCAAGGACAAACTGCACACTGCGGCAAGTTTGGAATGACATTGTTGGTCCAAAAATACTATTTTATGACTGTCAGACTGTTCACCCGACTACCGTTCACATGTTTAATAGATACAACAAAGAAATAGCACTTTTTTATGTAACTAAATGAAGAGTGCTAAAAATTAAACTGCCATAAGACAATATTCTAAATTGGTTTTGTTATTATGTGAGGTGAAGATGCAACACTGGTTTGTATTGCATCATGTGCCTTTATAAATAAATAAAAAAAACTTGGATGAGTCACAGGGCAGCGTAAACAAAAAATAAACATCACTAAAAAGATTAGGATATAAAGATGGGACTGAAAATGGGAGAAAATAGATAGCAATTGCTCTAGATTGTTCTTTTTAAATTACACAAAAATCTGGAGATAAATATGAGGAAATAAGTGGCGGCTGCACAATTCTCCATGATACTGTACGTGCTAACATCAACACAGCAAAGGACTCGTAGTGGTTGCAATGTCTTCTGCTGCTGTCCATTTGTCTTAGAGGTTGGGACTGGTGTCAGACTGCACATGTGAAAACTAGCAGAAAATTCTCCATGAGCAGACCAGCTGTTGTGCGTTTGCTCGATCACATACAACTGTATTGATGAGATTGGAAACATTTCATTTAGTGGTAAATCCATGGCCACTTCCAAACCTTTAAATTATTTTAAAGTAACACTAAAAAAATATAACTTTGACCTTCTTTTGGTACTTAAGGAGAAAAGCACTGGAGTGTTTCAGACAACACACACATGTATATATTTTATAAAAACCATGCAGTGTGTAGATAAATCACTCAGGATGTGAACACTGAGCCAAGTATGTGAGGTAAAAAACACAGCTAAACATTGCAATCACAAAACGTCTCTCATCTACATTCCCAGATGTAGAAAATATGAGCGTTTCTTTAAGTTTCACATAAAAAACTTCACGTTTGATGGATTAATTAACTTAGACAGTCGATAAATGCAAAAAATCCAACCCTGTTCAATCACTTCCTGCACGCCGGCCAATCATCAATCGTAGCGAAACATCCACACTGCTTTCTCTGATCCCATTCCTGGAAGAAGCATGATCCAAGGGGAATCCTAAATGAAGGTTAGCTGAAGTGGCAACCATGCAGTTAAAGTGATATCACCATCCTGATCAGTTTTTGGCACAGTGACATTGCAACTCAGCAATTCTGCTCTGGGGAATCGGTAGATAAGGTCTGCTTTGGTTTTGCACGGCACCGTCTCACACTGAGCATCGTTGCAGTTGGGAAATCAGTGCAAAACAGTTGCACGGCTCAGAAATCCAAAGCTCACACACTATCCAGTTGCACTAAAGGCAAAATGTGAAGAGGGATCGATGCAGCTGACTGGCTCCATCTCCTCCCCTCATCAACTTTTGATCCAAACCGCAGTGATACTTTAGAAGCTATTATTATAGGTTATATATGCAGGGACTTGTTGTTCCCCCACGTTGCTACAGTACTCTGTTAGTCATTCCTGCTGCTGTCCTTCTCACAATATTATTTTCTTCCTCTGTCGCCAATGTTTCTCGAAAACAAAACAAAGCCTGAATTAATTAACCAGTGTGGACTGGAAATCCCAGAGCAGTCTCTCATTCGCTTCCACTCTCTCAGCAGGCCGCTCTCTCCTTCTTTACTTTTCTCAGTACTCTTTCCTTTCTACCCGGGTCTTCTTTGTCCCCCTTCCCATCCAGACATCGCTCCCTTTTCTCTCCTTTTAGCATCTCTTCACTACAAACATGCTCCAATACTAATTGGCACTGACCTTCCCTGTCTTTTAAAGCTGTGTACAGCCCAGCAAAGAAAGGATGGCAAAAAGCTTTATTTTTACCCCTAAATTCTCTCTTTCAATAATTGACTAAAGAATACAAGAAAAAAAAGGGAAGTCTGAAGAGATGGTAAAGAAATTCAGGCCCTGTCTCAGAAAACAATCTATATTATCACAGTTTTAAATAACTTTAGGAGTCCAAATAAAAAGTTACCACAGAACCAGAAGGAAAAGAAAGAAGAAAACGATCGACCACCTGTAAATTGGGTATCAAAACTAAAGAAATCCAATTTCCTATAACCTAATTTGTGTACTGCAATCTTTTGAGTAATCTAATTTGTATATTTCCTCCACAAAATGAATGAATGAACCAATGTGACTCGCTTCACAGAAAAACTAATTTCATAATAGAGTCAAAGACATCAAACAAGAAAAATTAATTAAATTGCTTATCACTGCATTGTCTGTCAGAGAATGTTATTTTTAGAGGGCTCTCTTTCTGTTTTCAACCTGTTTTCACTTCAGCTCCGTTGCTTTTCCTTTTTTTTTAGCACCTAATAAAACAAATACCTGCAGGGGAAACAGAAGGAACAGAGGCAGATCGGCACCGATAAGGATGTGAATGGGAGACATGTGGGAAGAGGAGACAACGGAGGTAGATAAGACATGCGATAAACAATGACAAAAGCAAAATAAGAGAGACGGCAGTGAGCGAACAAGCGAAACAGAAGGATCATTTTAACGCTTACTAATCCTTTGTGGGGACTGCAAACAGGAACACGATTCTACGTCAGAATTGTTGCCTGCACTCTGGGACAAAGAAAGACGGCAGATTACAATCCTGAAAAGTTACCATGAAAAAAAATAAGTTAGTGTTTGCCTCATGCCCCAAAAGAAAGATTTCACCTTCAATTAAATATTTATGCTCAACTACAATAAACGTTTAATGAGGATTAGATGGACATGTTTCAGGGATGCGACCATTAAATCACAGATGGAGCGCCGGACTGCATTTGCGGCAAAACATTTGAGTACTTTCCACTACTGCAGCCCGACACAAAGAACAGCGCTGAGCCAAGCTGTGCCACGGCAGCCTTGGAGCGCTCGAAGCACAGATGTTAGGCATGATACCGAGGGAGAAAGTCTGGACACTTGTTACTCAATTATTTAAGATGACACATCACCCCCCAATGGAAGATGAATAAGCTCTCAGTGATAGACCCCAGAATCATCCTTTATCCACTGTGTCCACCAGCTGGAGTCCGACGCATTCATGCACAGAGACATGCACTCTGCACACAGGTGGCCATGCTGGCACACAACCTCAAGTGGGTATAGTGCTGTTTGAACACTAAAAATGGTGCACGTGCATGCCAGATTCACATTCTAGTGTCTCTCGGCCAAAGGACAAAACAAGTCCAATATGGACAGATTGGATAATTCCAACTGACTCCCCTCAGTTCAGAGAAGCTACTGTGTTACATGTCTACAACCTAATGATTGTGTTACTGGATGCTCACCATAACACATTTACATCATGAAGTTGTTTTACGCAGTGTCAATGAGATACTTTTGATCAATTTATCATTTAACAATATTATTAGTACAAACCTTTAAAGTGTAGAGCATTTCCCAGGATTAAGGCTCCAGCTTTAGCCTTTATATCTGCCTCCAATGGAACACCTTTCAGTCCACCGAGGCCAGTCTTAGCCCAATCATGAAGCTGCTTCAGGTCAGTCTTCGAGTCTCCTTTCAGTGTTTGGTGCAGAAGCCCAAACCTGCTCTTACTTCTCTTTTCAAAGCCCTGCTTCACTGCATGAACCTGCTTTGTGAACACAGCTGAAGATGCATGCAGCTGAAAGCTGGTCCCGTTAGCTTCTGTGAAGCTCTTCAGCAAGGCAGGCAGAAGCTCTCCGACATCTCCGGTCGCCTTTAAGGAGGATGGGGATGTGAGGAGCTGCTGGATCTGGGTGGCAGTTTTACCCACTGAACCTTCACCCAGTGCTCCAAGAGAGGAAGCCAAGAGGAGAGGCGAGAAGAGGGTGTTAACAGAGCTCAAATCAGAGCGGATGGCCTTGTACAAGCGCAGACCCAGAGCCCAGCTGGGGTCACCCAGAGGGGGAGGCAGGTGAGGTGAAGGGATGGCTGGGGCAGTGGGGCTCATGGATGAATCAGTGTTGCCACCTTGCAGCAGGAGAACTTGGAGAGAAATCAGAAGACAGGAAAGGAGTCTGGGCTGCATGTTTGACCTGGAGGAGAGAGAAGAGGCAGCATGAAGCTCTGCTTGTAGACAGAATGCACCCCTCTCCTTTACAATGTAAACAAAGAGTAGAGCTCCATTTTTCTTACACAAGCTGACTTTATTTTGTGTATCAGCTTCTTGTATTAATATTGTAGCCGTAATATGTGAAAGAAAACCTCATGAAAAGCTATTTTAAGTAAAAAAAAGTACTTGGAAACTAGTGAAACAGTAGCCTAAATTCCTCTTTCTCTTGGATAGTAGGCTAACTTGCTGCGTAGAGAAACTCAGCTTTTTAAACTGCGGTGGAAAGGACAACTAAAACGCATTAAAATAAGAAAAAAAAGATGCTATTCAGGACACGACGACAGCGAGGGGAGACACCCCCACTACGTTTTGGTTACCGAAAACTTTTCAGACGTCGAACAAAGAGGGAAAAAAGCGACAATGACGTGTTCGCTTTAAATTTACCGTTAATTCATTCAGTCGCGCGCGTGTCCCCCTCTTCCTGGTCCTTCCAGGTAGCAGAGCTTCAGAGGAAGTGGAGCTGCACAGGTGTTACAACAAAATCTGTGACCCATCAGAATCTGTGACCATAGGGGGCGCTAGCTTACATTTCACTACAGATACGTCTTAAAAGACGTCTTAAAACACTATAATAAAACTGATAAGGACAATAAAAAATGTGTTTAAAATCAGAGTTCATCACTCATGTCCCTCTTCTGACACACCGGAGTCTCAGCCAGTTTTACAAAAGTCACCATTTCTGATTCAACCAGTGTGACTTTACTGTGTCATCATAAACATAAACTCAGATTATAATTTCCCTCATAATATCCTAATAAAGGATTTCTAATTCATTTTATTGTGTTTTCAAGCTTCGCTCATCTTTTATACATCTATTATGCAGGGAAATGTAGACTAGCGCCCCCTGTGGTCACAGATTCTGATGGGTCACAGATTTTGTTGTAGCACCTGTTAGAGGAAGTTCAAACTTCACCCAACACTCACTGCTGCGCTTCCAGAACTTTCCACACACATACAGCTCCAGCAGATGCTAGAGAATATCATCCATTTTTCGGTAGAAACCAAATAAAAAAGGAGGAAACGTCTAACTAGTAATGTGAACAAAATTAGTCCGTTTATGGTCAAATCCATACAATGTTATCATAAGTCAAGCGCAGGAAAAGTACATTTTAAATATAAAAAAAACGTATGGGGTCATTATAAGTCAGCTCCTGTATGTTTATGCTACTGCTATATGTAGGCTTAATGGCTATTTATGCTTTACAAAACCCTAATTACATATCTCTAAATCCCTGTAGCTGATTCCAAGGAGTTTGGCGGGGGTTATATGGATGCGGTGTTAGTCTTAGTATGTTTTAAAACCAAAGAAAACTCCGCCAGTTGCAGTAAATGAGCCGTTTCTGCATACATTCAATAGGAAGCTTTGTGGGTATGCCGGGATAATAAACCCTCTTGTTCATGGCTCGGTGGGGGTTGCAGTTCTTAGAGCAGCTCAAACGGGGTCGCTAATGGCCTTCTCATGGCTCCAGCTCAATAACCCTGAGAAAGGTGGCGTAATGTTGGCCAGGGGCCTCCTAAACTTGACACCCAGTCCTCCCATTGGGCGGGATGTAGACCACAGGGTTAGCAGCCTGATTGGTTTGGTCAGTCTGAGGATGTTTTTCTTTTTACTTATGATTTGGTGTTAAACCTGATTACACTTTGGCATGTTAATCAGGGAGGGCAGAGGCACACATGTTCACAACAGTCCTGCTTTTAGATTTAGTTTCCAAGAAGCAGAGAGGCCCCACATACATGCACACCAACAATTACATTGCTCCTCATTTTGCAGAAACTGTAGAGGAAAACTAGGGCAGACCATCCAAGCTGACTACATCTGGTCTGACCCCTCTAAATGTCCTCATTCTGTAATTCTCTTCCCTGAATTGCTCCCTAAAACAAAACTAAGCACACAAGTTGTAGCAAAGTGCTTTAGATAAAGGACTATCACCTATATTTAAGGATGGAGAGTGAACATATAGGGTTCTCATCAATAGGAATAAAGGTAGACTAAGGAGGCTGGAGATGGATCAGAGAGGGATGTAGAGAAAGATAAGTGCTGGAGACCACCGATGTTCAACAATCAGGCTGAACATGACAGCTTGTAGACCCAACCAATTATTTACCCCAGCCAAATCAATACAACTCTCTCCGATAGCCATCAGCTGCACTATCTGGAACACATTCACAGCTGAAAGTACAGACACACTCTGAGCACCCTGCTCGCTGCCACTCTCACTCTTTGTCTATTTGCAAACACACACCCCCCTCACAGACACTTAGTTATCAGACTTCCTTCGAGTCATCTAATTATCGAGCAACTAAGCTGAAAAAAAGAAACCCTGTATGTCAAACTATCTGCTGCATCGCAAACAGAGGATACTGTGGTGGTGGTGGTGGGTCGATGTGGGCAACCACAAGGTTGTAACCCCCAGCAGAGGAGCCACCGGCCCCCTCCTGAGATCTCCTGGGAGCAAATCGCAGCGAGCCTGGTCAGTAATGAGCAGCGACACACATTACGGTGCAGGTGATTGGCAAAAAGCAGGGCTTACTCCAGAGTTAAACGAGTCTCCAGGGAAGCGGTTAGGAATGAATGAAGCTCCTCTGTCTGCCAGGTTGCACTTTCAGCACCGTACACGAGCATAGCCAACCTCTCACCTCTGCTCACCCTCTTCTTTCAACACCGAGCTCATGTCCTGATTCCTTATTCAAATTTCTAACTCCAGATGTCATCGTCTGGAGCTGTAAGGGTTGTAATTTGCCTCACATGTTGTCTTTCATGCAGCTGTTAGCCATTGTGCTTGGCTGTGATCTTGTTTTGTGCCCCCCAGCTCAAAGGCTCAGCAATACAATCAGTACCTTGCAATGAAGCCTGTTATGGCCACTACCAGCTAACCCCAAGCTATCCGCATCATGTCTGATTCTGATTCTCAGCCTTTAACTGATACATTAGCTTTATTCTCATCATGCTTGCCCCCCTTTTCCCCCAAATAATAATAATAATAATTATTATACTAATAAACATGTCAAACAGCTGTACATTAAGTAATAATCTCTGTTTTCTCTCTCTTTCCATGCTACTTTAAGTCATGTTTATAGTCCACCTGCCTCAGGGCACTAATAGGCACACTTATTTCTTTTCCTTAACTTTCCTGAAGGACAAACCACATTACTGAGTGAAGATACACTACACAGTCAAAAGAAATGTCACCACCTGGATTTAAGGCAGAAAACAGACCTCCTTTAGGGGATATTTCTGCTGAGATTATTATATTTCAGCTAGGAGCAAGGTTTTGTTTTCTCCTTTAAACCCTAACAAATGCAGCAAGTAGCTTCTCATTCCTTCAACCTTTTGACCACCAAGACACATTTTTTGGTGAAATCAAGCTTTGTGTAACGGAAACAAAAACAGCCTAATGAAAGCCTGGTCAAATAGAATAAAGATATATGGACTCAGATTACACAGATGTTGTTTAAGAGTTATAGGTGTATCAGGGTTGGGCGTGCTAACAGATAAAGTGCTAAACCGCTCATGTCTTGTGCTAACTATACCTGTGGAGGAAGTGTGATGATATGGGATTGCTTCAGTTGGCTAACTACCTGAATATACTTACTTTTTGTCTCATTTTGTCTCTGATGGGCATATTTTAAGGTGTAATTTATGACAGAATGGTTCTGGGTGCACAAGACTTATTTTCACACATGTTTTAACACAACAGCCTAGAGCTCAACTCCTCTGAGATACTTTGAGATGTGCCAGCAAAGACTTCACACAGTGGTCTGACTTCTTCATGTAAAAATGTCTTCACACCTTCACCTTTTCTGTAACATCCCCCACCTCCTCTCACTCACAGTCAATTTATTTCCTCTCCACTTGTCCCCCTCCTCTTCCTTTACCCCTACCCTTACTCGTTTCTCATCGACGCCTTCTTCTGTTACTACCACGTCTAAATCTCACCCCGCGCTTCAGCATCTCACATTTGGAGGCTGTACAATCCAAACAACCCGGAACATGTGACGCTCCGTGTCGTATTCACTTGTGGTACATCTGCCTGTCATCGGCTCTGGTTTGTTTCAATGAATATAAAGGTGGTTTAGAGCCAGTCCAGTCAAACCCATGGGACCATGATGGTTTTCATCATGTTCAGTTGTGGTCCTTTACAAACTAAGGCTCTTACTTAATGTCAGGCTGCTAAGCTGCAGCCGTGGATTTTTTTTTGCTAAAGCCTTGCCCCACATAGAAGGGAAACACATAACAGGATTATTTAGAGTTCACCATGATGTTGAGCTTTGTAGTTTTAGTATCAGTGGAATTTAATTTAGAGGATTTAAAAATTAAACTTACAAATGCAGGAAACAGCTTCATGGACAGCGTAATGGAAATGAATAGAGAGGAAAAAAACTCGACAAATAAATCAAGTTATTTAGAAAATTGCTAACTGAATAAAAAGTGCTTAAATAAAAATGTATACTTATTTGTGAGGCAATCCGGAAATGCTTGTTTTGGATGTGGGCCGAACGTCTAACTGGGATGTTAAGTTATTTTTCTCATTTTTAGATCAAGCAGAATGTTCACAAAGGCAACAAGAGGTATGGATGGACAGATGGAAAGAGGGAAAGATGCGTACTTAATCGGTGGAGAGTGGAGAAAGGAGGCAGTGAAGGCAAGGTGAGTAGGAGCAGCAGCATTTGGGGGTCGGGGTGAACGTGTTGAACAGTGCCAAAATCACAGACACATCTGCTGTTCATCTTAAATGTTTCCAATAAGCTTTAAATGTTTCCTGCAGTCCTGTGAATGTGCACTTAGCTGCCAAGACAGAAGGGGGGGCTGCTGTTTGATTTGCTTTGTGTGTGTGTGAGTGCTGAAGAAAAATGTGCTATCTTGCCCCTTTTTCTCATTAGACACTTCTATAAATTACCCAAACCTCAGTGAAATGTGTAGAAGTACAAAAGCAAGGCTACACTGCTCTGCAGAAACACATCTACCCAGCGAGGAAAGCAAATAAGTGTCTTTTAATGTGCTCGGTGAGTCAGACAGGAAAGCAAATGCCAAGCAGCCACAAGACACAGCTGCTTCAAGCAAGTGTTGACAGCTATCTTTATAGGAATTAAATATTGCGTTGAACCCCACCCCAAGTAACCGCCACACCTGTGACTCAGATCACTCAGACTCCATGACATTAAATCAACATGTCCGCATTTTGGCGCATCTCACAAACATGTGCATAATGCGCCTCGTGTGCAACCACACACACATGCACTGTCACAAAGATGGACACACACACCTTCAGAAGACAGATACCGTAGGTTGACATCCTCACCCACCCACACACACACATCCACTCTATGCACAAACTCACACACAACAGCTTATATCCTCTTTCTGTGAGTTTGCCAGCAGCCAGCTGGTACTGTCATGTCTGATAGGCTGGAACAGAGACAGAGACGGAGATGAGGCTGGGAGAGGAATGAGGAAAGGAGGGAGGCAAGCTGGGAAAATGTCTACAGCAGAAAGTATTAGTAAGACTCTGTCTGTCTGGATGTGTGTGTTACTGATTTGGGAAAACTGTATCAAAGCCTGGCAACTCATTACACTGTCTCATGTGAGTCTGCAGGGAATAGTCTCGATCCTTCATCCCAGTCCTACTTCACTGCACGTTTTTCTATTTTTCAAATGACCTGCAGTTTCTGTTTTCAATCTCATCATGGTTTTAATTAACTTCGCAATTTTATATGCAAACTAACTATGGTCAGAAAAGCACTGACATGCTGCACTAAGGAGAGACAGAGGTTTTGGATCAGCACACGTCTTTGTGTCGTACTGTTTTGTTTTGTTTTTTTAAAAGATAATAAAAGCTAATTAAGATTTTGTACTACCTTATAAGAAAAAAGTTATGTTATTGATCATGAAAAATCACTTTAATTCTGACTGCAAAAATAAGCTTCCACTACAAGCTGCAAAAACCAAAGAAAAACAATCACAACAAAACAATCTTGTTCTGTAATGTTTGTCGGCTTTGAGTAGAGACAGTCTTTGTTTGGAGATGTAAAAATTCAAGTGGTTAAATGGTCACAAAAATAGAAGCTGATATAGAGACAGATTTCTTAAGTTAGAACAAAAGGCCCATTAAAGGCAAATGGCCTTTGAGATTCAGCAGGAAGTCTAATTGTCCCATTTCAGTCTCCCGATTTAACGTGAAGACTTTGGGCTTGTTAACTGTCTGTGGAGGAAAATATAAACCAACTATCTACTGTGTGATAAATGTTTTCTTCATATTTAAATGCAGTTACTCTTCTCAAGCAGTTTTTTTCTTTGGTTCTCAACAAATTGTAAAAGAAAAAAAAAGAAACATGTCATGAGAAATGATGTGTTACAGAACAAAGTGACAGAAAGGAAAAAATATATATAACATGAAGCATTCCAGTTGTGAAGGTCAAGCCTCCAGGCATAACTACTCCCTTTTAACGAAATTCTAGTTTATCCCGTTGGATTCCTTCTCATTTTCCATGAAGAGAAATATAAGTTATAAGCCAGATAGTAGAGATGTTTGGGCCTATTTTAAGCTACTTGTGGCACTTATGGCTCGGTTGCAGCACTGGCGAGTACTGTGTGGGCCACAAGCAGACCAGGTATCAGTTGCCAGCCAACTTTGGTTTATGGCATGTCTCCTGTGGGCCACATGTGGTCCAGATGTTTGTTGTTGGCCTGGATGTGGATTATAAGCAAGAATGTAGTGGGCCAGAAGTGGCCTTAATATGGGGAAGCCTGCCTGGACACAGTAGATCATGGTACATTCCATATAGGCCACATGTGGTGGTCTGTGATGGCCATGTTGCTGAGTTTTACCAGTCAAACATGAATGCACATTTGGGACATATTTGGGCCAAACATTTTTTGCTATCATAGAGGTTTAAAATGAAAAGCACCTGAGTACATAGCTGAATTTAAGCTTCTAGTTTATGCATCAACACAGCTGTGCTTTCAGGTAAACCGTGACACTAACAGATGACGTTTATCTGAAGTAATATCAACCATATTGGCTGGCAGTAGCTCAGGGATCAGCTTTTCTGCTTCTCGATGCCATTGTTCCAAACTCTGATTCCAACGTTTCCATGCATTGCAGCTCTGAAGCCCCATGCTAACATTTGCTAATTAGAATGAAAAACAAAGAATAGCTGAAGCTTGTGGGACCTTCATTAGTTTAGCATACATTTGGTTATAAACCAGCTAGTCTGAAAAGCTGAAATTTTGCCCAGATAAAGGATAAAAAGGAAAAAAAGTCAGATGATTGCCTAAATAATTATACTTCATCCACACAAACATAAACAAACTGAACCCCATAGCTGTTGATTCATGCCGCTCGGCTCCACAAATATCAGCCCCACAGTGGGCAACATATTTTCTTCTTCCAATGGGCCACAATAACTAAGTCAAAAGAATTGAATGGCCACATATTGAAACATGAGCACAGTATGACAGCCGCATGTCATCTTTTAGAAATAAACTATTAGAGAGAGGTTAGCCATTTTCCCCAGAGCTTTTGTAGCAACATATAACTAATTTATTGTCAACCCTTTCTAACAGGCACTTACCTCAAGATTCATCAATAAAATGCTGTTTTAAGTTTAATTTGCTTTCATATACAGATACCGCTCCTGTCCCCAAACTGTATCTTTAGCTTGTTTGTTAGTTTTATATTTTTGTATATCAGATGGTGAGTGAAAAATCTGGCTTGTTTGTGAAAAAGTAAAAAAAAAGTTTGTTTCCAAGCCCTCTGTGCACCACAAACAATATTCCATCTAGCATTATTATGGTAATGGAGACATTTCAGCCTGCATCATAAAATAAACTTTACAGACTAAACCTTACTATTTATCTAAAGCCACTTTATTTCAGCCACTCCATGAAGATTGGCACCTAGCCTCAAATAAAACTTTAGGTAATGATATCCGAGAACGCGGGCGAGTCATGACTCTCAATGAAGGTCATCACAGACTAGTTCAGTTAGACATCTCTCTCATTGAGAACTAAAGAAGCTCTTATGAATGAGAATAAAATGCCTTTTAGAAACTAAACCATGTCCAGTTTACTAGACTTGGCCTCCACTGGATGAACGAGAACCCCCATATTACCGAAGACAGAAGTATAATAATGATGTAAATAACCTAAAATAACCGCAAAAGATTATTGTATTGTATTTTGACAAGTTTGTCCTTTGCTTCTAGCAGTGGTTGATTTCCTGTTGATGCTTTTATTTTGAAAGCGCTTCCACCTACTTCTTTAGGTGCGTGATAATTTAGCATAAAGAACAGTAAATGGTATTAAAATAAGAATGTGTTTCATCCTTTTATTAGCAGCCCCCTTGTTAGAGGAACAAGGTATGTTGATCACATTAAGAAAATGACTTTTTGAAGGTTCATTACGCCAAATACTCCTGTTTTTGAGTTTATTAACAAATATAAATTTATGCTAAATGTAAGAGTATGGACGTTAGCTTTCACGCTCCTTTTCTGTGTATCATTTCAGCTCTTACGGCGAATTTTGCAGGTTTACTGCCATTAAACCTAAGGAATCATCAGTAAAGTATATTATAAGCAAGCTTTGAGAATTCACAAGTCAAAGTGACCAACACAGAATCCACTTTGTGAGTGATGCAAATAAATATCTTCAGTTGTCCAGTTTTATTAGATCTTATGGCAGCCATTTAAATTCAGTGAAACTTTGTATAGCCACTTTTAAATTATATTACCTATATTACTGCCTTCATTACCATTCTCTCACAGAGCATGTGTCCTATATATCCAAAACTTTATTGTTATTGTAATGTAATTCCAGTCATAAAGAACGACCGTATTACACATGTCCACTTTAGCATATCCATCAGAAAGCAGTGACATTTGAACAGGATATTGTAAAGTCCTCACAATCACAGCCTGGTAAGGACCTCAGAGATTAACATCCATACAGAGTGCCAATGCCTGTTGCATGTTTTATTCACGACCTCTCTCTTTGCATTACCATACATATTTATAGTGATAACTGCCTTTACATGTGCATGGACATCTTGAGCATGTGCGCACACTTACACAAACCTGCACACAGAAGTTCAGCCTATCCCTCTGGGCTAAAACTGTCACTGTAGTCCTTCACAGTGGTTACAGTACACGTATATCCCATGGATTGTGATTGACTGATAGATTATGGCTGCAGGGCAGGTGGGCATAGTCATTTGAGGGTGTTGGATGGAAGGAGGATGAATGGAAAATTTCAGGGCAAGTGAGTAAAGGATGAGATGAAGTCAGGTAAAAAGGCAGCGTGTCGATCATCCTTAGCCTCATGGGAAACCAGTTCCTCGGCTGCTTCAGGGCACACCGTTTGAGGGCGGAAACCAAAATAAAGAGGGAAACAGGAAACAAGGGCAAACAGTTTAGGGTAAAAAGTTGAAATGCATGGCATAGGGGAGATTTTGAATAACAGATGCAACGGCAAAAAGTCGATGCTTTGTTAATTATTCAGCCTTGGGTGCAGGGTGTGTCACGTAGACTCACTGGAACACGGAGCAGAAATCACCAACAATGTGAGTGGCATGCATAGGAGGAATAAGGCAGAAGCATAAAACAGGCTACAGGGTAACATATTACCATGGTTCCACTAATAAATCAACAAGTGCTCTCGTTTTGGTAAATGCATCCATATCACCATGGCTTTAAGAAGTCTGGTTTGAGATGGGGATGAAACTGCAGCCTTGTAAATGAGCAAAAACTCAGCTCTCTCCATTCTCATTATCCCATCATCCCAAGCTCCTCTGTCTCTTTGTGTGCTGCCGCTCCCTACCTCTCCTAAGCCAGCTCTATTTGCTCCAGCGACACTTAAGATGGAGGGATTTTGCCTTTCACTCCCACTGTGTCAGTTCATTTCCAGTGCAGAGTGCCATATGCAGAGCCTGCATCTATCAGCGAGGAGATATAAGCTGCTATAAATGTCAAGGGGTCAAGTTGTGATATTATTCTGCTGTTAATGGCCCACCGTGTTACAGGGCCTCTAATACCCCTGAAAATGACTGCTCAGGAAGCCACACAGTACCAATGTGTGTGCACATCACATGAACAGGCTGTCTGAGTACCTTGCACTGCCTTGCATGACATCAGCTATTAAGGGCTTTTGGGAGCTGCAAAAGACCTTCAAACTCAAAGAAATACAACACAAACTTTAAGCGAAAGAAGTTTGATCATTAATTTGCACATCAGCCAGCCTTAGCCCGGTTTTGACCTTTATTCAATCGCTCTCCTCTGGCCCTTTAGTTTCTCTACAGAACTACACACATTTTGATAATGCAATTTAGTAGAAAATAAATGTCATTTTATGGCATTTAGTCATGTTGTCACGTATGGGGAAAACGTCGGCGTGTATTAATTCACTTGGCATTCATCAAAGTTACATTAGTTTCAGCCTCACCACAGTGGACTCAGAAGATGCACACCGAGAGAGTTGTAAATATTTCTTCACTTCAATTCCAGAGTGGCCACAGGTGCAGCTTCATGCATTTATTAAAAGCACATTTGAATTTTAAAACAGTTAAATGGCGACGTGTTGTGATGCCAATCAGCAGATTCAGTTGAAGCTTACACCTTCCTGAAATGAGCAATAAAAGGCTTTAAACTGGGAGGGGGGCCGGCAGTCCAGTTATCCCACACTCAACTTCAAATACAAACCTGTGTGCTGGAGGTTTAACATGTCCTTTTCTTTCAGGACTGATACGTTCAAGGTTGCTAGTTCCATGTTCCACATTAATAGCTTGGTGTTAACATTAATAATTCAGTAAAAAAAAAATACTAAAAACCAAAAATAAGAGCATTACTAAGTAAGCAGCAGGCTTTAAAGATCCCTGTGTTGTGTAAAACACTGTATATGCAGCTTACATCTGCAGCAGTTGTGTAAAATGTGAACATTTGTTAAAATATAAGAGATTAGATGGAGCAAGCACTCATCTCTAATATGTTATATAATCATTGAAAAGTGGAAATTTAGAGATTCCTTACCTTTTTTTAGACATCTACAAACACAAAACTCTTTTTAAATATTTATTAGTAAGACAACTGATGTCTTTCTTTTAATCTCTTAAGTTAAAAGCACCCCTACACTGTCCTTCATCCAGGTCTCATCTTCTATTTGATTAAAAAGTCAATAAAAAAACAGTGGAAAGAGAATGAACTATTGAGCAGAAGTTCCAGTAAAACCCATTTTAAAAGAGCATGTCAAATAGGATGGTCTACATATTCTTTTCAGAGAAATGACAAATTTCAGATCAGTTACAACCTTCTATTTAGTCTCTTTAAAAACAAAGCTCTTTCTAAAGCATTATCATGGATACATATTGATAAAATCCGTCAAATTTCATTTAACTTTTGTTACCCGTTTACTGGCAGTTAAAAAGAATGTGTGCCATCAAAACACTTCATCAGCCTTGCATTTGTTTTTAATGTATACGAGAAATATAAGTCCCTGGTTTGATAACCTAATTTGCTGGAAGAGGAGAAATAAGGCCCTGGATGGACTGGCGACCTGTCCAGGGTGTACCCCGCCTTTCGCCCGTAGGCAGCTAGGATAGGCTCCAGCCCCCCCCGCGACCCCGCTCTGGGAACAAGCGGTTGAAAATGGATGGATGGATGGAGAAATAAGGCTGTTTATTGAATTGCCATTAGTGTAGTTCACAAATGGTTTGCAATTTCCCTTAAAGACAGCACTTCTTTCTGCACCACCGTCTAACCCTGCTGCTGCCAGTGTTTAAAAATGGAGTCAGGCAACTTAGTCTCCGTGTCCGGCCATTGCTCGCTTCCATCTAAGTGCCTGGTATGTCTAAAATCCCCACAAGATGTCTTTTGGCAAACTGTGAAAATCAAAGATGTCAACAGCAAAAGTAGCAAATGGCATTCTGAAGTGTAACACGAGCATCAAGCACCTCATAAGGCAGCTGGAAGGAGTTTTTTTTTTTTTTTTTTGGAAGGGAGGGTAGGGGTGCTTTAAGGTCTCATGTGGATATGAACACTGTGGAGGTCTAAAAAAATAGAAAGGAAATGAAAGAAAGAGATACCTCAAACCAGGGCTTATATGAGAAGTCTCTACCAGGAGAGAAACCAACCATTTGTCCAGCTCATGCTGTCATCCTTTGCTTCCTAAGTTGCCTTCGAAGCTTTGGTGTCACAACTTTGCTAGGTTAAAGAAGAGACTTATTGTTGTTGATGCAGAAATAAACTGATTTACTGACATGTGAAGTTAAATTTAAGGGAAATCATGTGTGGATCTGTAGGATCTAATCAAACATCCATATATCACCTTGTCAGAGTGAGAATGGACTGATTCTAATCCACAATGCAATGACTCCTTTCATAAATCATATTCCAGTCTTATAAGCTTGCTATCCTTCAGCTTCACCTTTTGACGACCATTGGCTTGCATTTCACAAGCATACCAGCAGAGATTACAGTACATATGGTTTACTATCTCCCGAACTTCTAGAGTCTTACAAATGCAAAGAGATGTGTTTTTGACATGTCTATGCCTCTCTGAACATGAGCAAGTCCTTAGACCACCTTACAGGACATCACACGAGGAGGCCCTGTGAGAATAAAGGAACCTTTTTAAAGAAAATTACACCACCTGTAAGTTTTCTTTGCCTTCAATAACCCTCGTCCTTTTGCACACCCTAGTTTGATTTACAGTCGCCAAGGTAACCGCCCCATTATATTTCTAAGAGCCTGCATAGAACAATGCAAGCCATGATTTTGACAAATTTCTGTATGGCTTGCTGGAAAATCACTGTCATCGTAATTGTGATTACATGTGTGTACCACAGCATGAGCATGTACTTTGGCACCTGGTGAGCATTTTTAAATGTTCTGGTTCTGACAGCACAGACAAAGAGGGCAGACTAAGCACCATACTGAAATCTGCTCCATGCAGCTTTTTTTCCTTTTTTTTTGTTTGCCAGACCCCTACTGTTTGCTGTTTTCTATTCAAAGGCGATTTAAGTGTTTTTTTTTCTTTAGCAATTTCTTATTTAGGCTGTGGGTGGCTGACACACAGGCAAAAGAAAACATTCGGCACGGTTTGGACGCTACGAGCGCCGATGATACATACCATCCATCCATCCATCCATTTTCTCCCGCTTATCCGAGGTCGGGTCGCGGGGGCAGCAGCCTAAGGAGGGAAGCCCAGACTTCCCTCTCCCCAGCCACATTC